>CM042444.1:30625091-30719659 GCA_023631565.1 Gymnocephalus cernua
TTGGGTTTGCTGTGTTTCAGGTTCGTGGTGGACGTTGTTACGTTGCTGCTGGACTTCATCGAGACTCTGGACGACAAGATGGACTCAGTTCACTGCCGCCCCGCCGCCAGAGAACGCCTCGCTCAGCTGGTCAGTCACGTAGTGCTACAGGATTTATATCGCACACTAGGGCTGGGCGATATGGCCTAAAAATCTTTTTTTTATTCGATTTACGATTTTTTTCCGATTTTTTCCCCCCTACTTATTAAGGAAAGCAATAAGTACAAACGGCAGACAACTTACCGTCTTCTCCACGGTGCTATGTGCAAAGCGACCGCTTCGGTGATTGTTCTCCACCGCGTCCCTTTCCTGTCATACGCGGTGCCTTGTGCAAAGGATTCGGCTACAGTTAGCTGTTTTTTAGCTAAGGTTTGTTGGTCACTGCGGGGGTTTTTTTCGTGTCGGAGAGAGACTGGCGTGTTTCATATTCGTCTGGATGTCTCTGTTTGTGGTGCTGCTGCCTGTGCCTGCGATGGGGCAGATGTTGCTCCACGTCTGTCGCAGCAAACCCAGACCAAACAACAGATTCAGATTACCACTCTCACCGGTAGCCATGTTACATTACATTACATGTCATTTAGCTGACAATTGCTATATATGTCAGAGGTCGCACGCCTCTGGAGCAACTAGAGGTTAAGTGCCTTGCTCAGGGACACATTGGTTGACGTATCGCAGTGGGAATCGAACCCTGATCTCCCACACCAAAGGCATGTGTCATATCCACTGCGCCATCACCACCACTGTTGTCACTTGCTGTTGCTGTTTTGTGTGTGATGTTGTTGTTGTTGTCGCTTGCTATGTGAAACTAACGCTACGGAAGCTCCGGAGAGCCAAAAATGTGCCATTACACAAAAACTCGATTTACTTATTTTTTAAATCGCGCACACACGCAGACAGACACGCACACACATGCAGAGACACAAAGATACATACACACACTCGCAGACCCAGAAATGTATGAACTTCACATTCTCTCTCTCTCTCTGTCTCTCTCTCTCTCTCTCTCTCTCTCTCAGAATACGTCTGCCGCCCAGTTACTGGGTCACGTGGTAGAGCTGGAGAGTTTAGCCAATCAGGTTCTGCAGAGGAAGGAAGTCCAGAGCAGCAAACAGAGTGACAGCTCTGCATGACGACCAGACCCAGTTTTCAGACAAACACACAGACATTTGCACATTGACACTGTTTATTAGTTATAATTATTGTTATTATTATTGTTTGTGACTGACTGCATTGTTTAGGCATTTTGAAATAAAATCTGTTTTGTTAGAAACTCTTGAGCCGTGACTTCCTGAATCGCCATCTATTGTGATAACCCATGAATCAGTCTGAGTCATTCTTCATGATAAACCAGGTAAACTTGTGTGATGTCAGCATGTTAAGTGTGAATATGTTCTAGTATCTTCTCTCCTCTGGGACAGGAAACTGAAGATCTTTGAGTTGTGGACACAACAAGACATTTGAGGACTTCATCTTGGACTTTTTTGGGAAAACAATCCACATTTTAGAGACAGAACTACTAATTAATCCATGATAAGAATAATCATTATACAGTGAGTTTAACCGATGATGTTTTGATGAATGGATGAGTTGTCTCTTCTATAGAATGAGAGGAATAACTTGTTTAGCGATCTGAAAACTAAAGCAATCTGTAGTTGATTGACTTGATAAACTGTGAGGATGCCTGATCTTAAAAACACAGAAGATCACTCGTAAAGGTGAGCTACCCAGGCGCCCAAAAGTCTGAATATTTTAATATAAAAAGTCGGAATATTTTAGTAGATCACTCGTAAAGACAAATTGTAGTATGTATGTAAATGTTTTCTTTCCCCTCGTCTCAAGAAGACATGTTATGGAAGATAAAGAGAAGTAAATCTCTAAAGTGAAACAGATGTCTTGTTTTAAGTGACCAGACAGAACAGAGTTAGTGTGGAGGAAACTCAACCTTTATTTATCCTGATCAGCTGTCTCGTGGTAACCGATCTTGTATTGCTGACTCAGCAGCCGCGCTAACGTCCCGCGGCCGAGGCGCCGCGTTCCTCCGGCCTGCAGCTTCTCCAGCAGCAGCAGCTTCTCCGTGATCACTCTCTGCTCACACAGACGCTTCACCTGCAGCCACAACAACCAAAAACATTCAGAATGAGCCACAACTACCTTGGGGAAAGCAACACAAATGTCAAAAGGCAACAAAAATGTTGAGAAAAACTCAAAAAATGACAAAAACCTAAATAAAAAAGTGAAATAAAGTTGAGAAAAGCAAACAATTACAAATCCTTGAAAAAACTTCTTAATTAAACCTCAAAAAATTGACAAACATTTAGAAAAAAGCAACAAAAATCTCAAAAGATTACATACATATTGAACAAAAGACTTGGTAAAATTGACAAAACTGTTGAAAAAGTAACAGAAACCTCAAAGATTTACAGAAACATTGACAAAAAGGGAAATAAATCAAAAAATGGAACAAAAACCTTGAACAAATTTGACAAAAATGCCAAAATAATTACAGAAATATTGACCAAACAACAAAGAACTTGATAAAAGTGACAAAACCCTCGGAAACTATCAGGAGAGAACTTGTACCTGCAGGCTGATGTGGTGTGTTGGGCAGAGATCCTCCTGCCGGCCGCCGTCACACAGACGCAGCATTTCCTTCATTGTCCTGAACACAGTATATTAATATATTAATACCTGGTCTTATTATTTGGTTATACAACAGGGTATTATAGGCAGGATAGGGAAACGCTCGGGGCGCCGGTGGTCTGAGAGACCAAGTTAAAGATAATGAGAGAAAAAAACTTCCAAAATGTGAAAACAGAGAGACCATAAATATTGGAAGTCGAAAAAGCGATAAAAAATCCCAAAGTATTTAAAAGAAATGAAAGTGATAAAAACATAACAAAAAGCAGCAGAAATGTTGACATCTTGCCTGCACCAGGTTGTTCCAGACCGGCACTGGTATCAACCCTAGAAGTTATATATGTTTGTCTGTGTGTTGGTAAGGGTGCTCCGATTGATCGGTCACTAGGGATGCACCGATCCACATTTTTTCACTTCCGATCCGATCCCGATACCTGAATTTGGATATCGGCCGATACCGATACTATTCCGATACCAGAGCGGTTTGCTTTAATATTATTATTATCATTATTGTTGATTCTATATGGTGCTGAAATAAACTCCTCTCAACGGGCAAGTATGATATGTACGTACGTATGCATGTATGTCCCAAAAGGCAACTTGAGGTAAGTATAAGGTCAGAAAAACAGGAAAGATCTCATTCTGAAAACAGATATGCAACTGTTAGGGTTTCAAATTGATTGTCATGTCAATATTTATTACATACCCAAAATGTCAAATACTTGAGTCTTGAAATATAAGAAAAGTGCAAGTGTAAAAATCTCTCTCTCTCACACACACACACACACACACACACACTATCAATAAAACAGTGTGAACAGCGCAAATCAAGCACACTGGCTCTTGTAGCATCAACAAATCAACGTTTTAAAATGTCAAATATCTGAAATATAAGAAAAGTGCAATAACTGTAAACATCTTACACACACACTTAGTTACACACACACACTTAGTTACACACACACACACATATATATACACACACACACACACACACACACCTCTGTTTCACGGCTGAAACAGCGGCCGCCGGGACACGTACGATCCGGGTCTCTGGAGGACGCAACAACGGGGAAATGAAACGCCAAAAGCCGGCGACAACACCGGCAGACAGACGGTTGTGAAAGTCCTGTTTTGTTTTTGCATGTTGCTGTCTTGCTCTGCGGTGTTTCCACTGTGAAGTATTTCCAAACAGCGGACACACAGGATAGCATCGAGCTAGCCACAATGCTGCTCATGCTACTATCCTGCTAGCTGGCTGCAAACTGCGGAATGGACTTCCTGAGCGGGGGCGTGTCTCATAACTCTGTGTCTCATTGAGCCGCGCCTCCGTTCAGGAAATCTATTCCACAGTTTGCAGCCAACCAGCAGACCAGCCGGCAGGAATCACTTTTGGAGCCATTTCAGCAGACAACGTTAAAGTGCAGACATGGCTCGTGGTATCGGAAATCTCCGCAGGTTGGATCGGGAAAATCCGATACCTGAATTAACGCTGGTATCTGTCCCCATCCCTATCGGTCACCAATCGGTGTCGGCCGATAATGGCTTTAAATAGTTTGATCGGTGGTCTCCATAAAGGCCGATCAGATGACGCACTACTCGTGAGAACATTTTCTACATGGAGCTAAAATGGCGGCCTCCCTACATTCAGCGGTCTGGCAGTTCTACAAGGTGTCTGAACGGCGGCAGAACAGCAGTTGGCCCGCGGCCGGCCGCGGAACGAAGGCGGTAGGAAGACGGCTACTGCTTTTAAAAAGCGGCTGCCACCGGTGGTGCTCCGGCAAACGTGTTTGTGATTACGCCATTCTGACGCTTCTACTGCCTCTGGAGCACCGCCGGTGGTCCGCCGACTCATTGCTATCTGGGAAAAAGACAATACACTAGCGATTAGCAACGTGTGTACCGAGGAAATACCACGAGGAGGAAAGCTCCAAAGACATTTCAACACCACCAACCTCATCAGACATTTGAAGGTTAGTCACAGAAAGGAGGATGAGGAGTTTTCAAAGTTAGCTAACGCTAAGGCAGAGCGGAGTCGTGTAGTAGCTCTGGCGCCACTCACCCAGCTGTTTTCCCGTGTGTGTGTGTGTGTATGTATGTGTGTGTGTGTGTGTGTGAGACGGTGTGTGTGTGTGTGTGTGTGTGTGTGTGTGTGTGTGTGTGTGTGTGTGCTGAAGAAATGTCTGCAGTGATTGAAAGGACATTTTTTAGATTTTGAGCTAGGACAGAAAGCCAAACAGTTACTGATACATTCTCTAAACATGTGTGACTGTTATGTAATGGCGTAATTTTCAGTTCATAAAAGTGATCGGTATCGGCCGATACGTCTTCCAGCAATCGGTGATCGGCCCCAAAAATCCTGATCAGAGCACCCTTAGTGTTTGGTTATATATGTTTGGTTATATATGTGTGTTTGATTATATACTGTGTGTTTACCTGCGGACCAGCCAGTCAGACTCGACGTTGACACGCTGCAGCAGGAAGTCCTGCAGCTGGGCGGAGGGCACGCCGGCGCTGAGCAGCAGGCGGCAGGCAGCCAGACGCAGCTCCGCCTCCTCCTCAGTCTCCACACAGCGCAGCAGCGTGTCCTGCACGTCCGGGGAGGACAAACCCAACGCATCCACTGCTGCAACCACAACAACAACAACACTGCTACACTTTCATTTTTTTTTTTAAATATACTGTATATATATATTTTTATTGCATTTCTCCTCCTGATTGGGTCTTATCGGTCACAACGTCTCGTTCTCTGAGACTAAAGCTACTAACGTTACCATGGTAACTCCCAGCAGTGGGCGGAGTCTCCCCGCTGCCTCCTGTTTATGTCCAGTATACCAGGATGTTGATGATGTATTTTGGTTTGGGCGTGTTAGTTTAAACTGAGATTAGTTCTTCTACTGGAGATAAAAACACTCGGTGCACCGAGATCACTTTGGGCTCAAAACTCAAACACTTAAAAACCTAAACGTAACGCTGGAGATGGAGCCTGAGTGAAGACTGAAGACAGATGTTTTTTGTTGGTAAGTACAACTTTACTCTTCCACTATATCAATCAATGCTCTATTGCAGCCAGGTAGCCTTCCGGTAACAACTTTTTCTAGGCTTCTGATTGGCCAACATGGCATTTCCACAGAAGCCGGTGGGTTTTTTGTCCAGTGGGAAAGAGGCACTAAAGTCTTTGACCGTTGGGAGTTTGTCTCGTGACACTTGTTAAGTTCAAATAAATATTGACCCATAAAAAAGGGCAAAATGATGTTTGAGTTTTATATTTGAAGCCTTTAAGAAACTGAAATAAAGAAGCGCAGGTGTGTTTAGGGCGTGTCCAAATCCACTTTTACTAGTTTGACGGCGGGAAAAAGGGTCCGTGTGCCGGGCGCCTGGTTCTAAAGGGTTGTACTTAGTGTCTTCATTAATCAGAGGTGTGTTTTGGGTGTAACATGCAATCAACCAATCAGAGATCATCTCCCATTCCCTTTAAAAGCCAGGCGCGTTTGGACCTTGGAGCATTGCTGTTATGATGGAGGATTTACACCCTAATATGTTTATTAGTAATCTTCTGCATGTGTGTGTGCTGCTGTGCGTCCCTGTGTGTGTAACAAGCATAGTGTGCACGTGCTGTGTACGAGCCTCGGAGCATTTTACTAATGTGCTGTTAAAATAACAATGAAATGCTGCGTTATTGACTTTAGACCAGGTTTTTGTTGGTCAATGGTGCCATCACTTCCTGCTGCCTCAAGATAGCAATACGCCCAGAATGCACCTGAACACACCTCCCTGTAAGACCAGCACGCCCAGAATGCACTTGAACACACCTCCCTGTAAGACCAGCACGCCCAGAATGCACCTGAACACACCTCCCTGTAAGACCAGCACGTGGTGCATTTGCTGTTTAAACGACATGGGCGCTGGACGGGAAACTGACAACTGCGTCGGTCTTAAACTAGCAAAGACACTTGGGTCGGGCTTTGCTCTGCGCCGGGTGCAAGATAGGGCCCTTAAGGTTTTGTAACTTCTTTCCATTTTTATTCACCTCTGATGGCCGACAGTCGAACATCTCGAGCTGCGTCGTTCTCCACCACCTGCAGCAGACACCTCACTACCTGTCAACCAGAAAACACCTTTATTCTCACAACCAACTACAGTACAGCTGCAGAGATGAATCCATTTGTTGTCAACTATTAGATTAATCACCAACTATTTTGATAATTATAGATATGATTTATGTAAGAACAGTAAAACTTGTGTGATGTCAGCGTGTTAAATGTGAATATGTTCTAGTGTCTTCTCTCCTCTGGGACAGGAAACTGAAGATCTTTGAGTTGTGGACAGAACAAGACATTTGATGACGTCATCTTGGACGTTTTGGGAAACACTGATCCACATTTTTCACCATTTTCTGACATTTTAGAGACTTAAAATGTTATCTTCGTAACATTGCCAAAATAAGGAACATCCTGTCTCAGAATGATGCTGAAAAACTAGTCCATGCCTTCGTTACTTCCAGGCTGGACTATTG
The DNA here is from genome assembly GCA_023631565.1 of Gymnocephalus cernua. NCBI lineage: Eukaryota > Metazoa > Chordata > Actinopteri > Perciformes > Percidae > Gymnocephalus > Gymnocephalus cernua. Next base: position 30,632,284 of record CM042444.1, read on the forward strand.
TAATTCCTTACTATCAGGATGCTCAAACAAGTCACTTAAGACTCTCCAGCTGATCCAGAATGCTGCAGCTCGTGTACTGACAAGAACTAAGAAAAGAGATCATATTACTCCCGTATTAGCTTCTCTGCATTGGCTCCCTGTAAAATCCAGGATTGAATTTAAAATCCTCCTCCTGACCTACAAAGCTCTAAATGGTCAAGCACCATCGTATCTCAAAGAGCTCATAGTACCTTACTGTCCCACTAGAGCACTGCGCTCCCAGAATGCCGAGTTACTTGTGGTTCCTAGAGTCTCTAAAAGTAGAATGGGAGCCAGAGCCTTCAGCTATCAGGCTCCTCTCCTGTGGAACCAGCTCCCAGTCTGGGTCCGGGAGGCAGATACTGTCACCACATTTAAGAGTAAACTTAAAACTCTCCTCTTTGATAAAGCTTATGGTTAGGGAGTGAGGAGTTGTAGTATCTGCCAAGCCCGGCCCACCTGCTTCTCTGTCCCAGAAATGCTTGTTACTAACCTAGCCCTGGGAGCTTGCTCCCCGGAGTCTTTCTGTTTCTTTTTCACCCAGGATGAAATCCTGGGATTAGGATGGCACCAAAATCTTGGTTCCAGCTGTTGCCGTGGTTCTGCTGAGAAATACCCTGCTATGCCGTGCTGCTCCCTGCACTACTACACCCACTTTTTCTAAACACTGTTTATTTACTATACTGTGATGCACCCCAACGGCCAGCAGACACCTCCTACCAAGAGCCTGGGTCTGTCTGAGGTTTCTTCCTAAAAGGGAGTTTTTCCTCGCCACTGTTGCACTAGTGCTTGCTCTTGGGGGGACTTGTTGGGTTTTTTGTAAATTATAGTGTGGTCTAGACCTACTCTATCTGTAAAGTGTCTTGAGATAACTCCTGTTATGATTTGATACTATAAATAAAATTGAATTGAATTGAATTGAATTAAAAAACTAATCAATTCATCCAGGAAATAATCCACACATTAATCCACCATGAAAACTAATCAGAAGCTGCAGCCCTTCTCTACGGACATTATACTCAACCCAATAAATCTCTTCCTCCTCTCTTACCATGTCGTCCTTCAGCAGCAGAGAAGCCACCGTCAGACAGGCTTGTTTCCGGATGGCAGTGAACTCATCACTGAGGCAGCTGACGAGCGGCTCCAGCAGCGTCGCTGTCGTTAACTTCAGATGGCCAATTAGATCCAGAGCCTCCATCCGGCCCTGGAGACCCTGCCCCTCCTCAAACTTTAACCTGGATGGATGGATGGGTGGATGGAGGGATATATATGAAGGTGGGTAGATAGATAGAGAGATAGATAGATAGATAGATAGATAGATAGATAGATAGATAGATAGATAGATAGATAGATAGATAGATAGATAGATAGACAGACATGAAGGTGGGTAGGTGGGTAGATATGTAGACAGATAAATGACTGTTACACACATACATAAATATACTAGAAATAATAAATAAGAAAATACATCAGATAAAATAAGATAACAAAAAATACAGTTTTTTGTGTGTAAAATAAAACTAATCAGAGCAGAAGCTGCCTCCTTTACGGTAGTTAGCATGTAGTGCTAACTGTAGTTTCCTGCAGCACCTGAGCTCAGTGTGGACTTGGTGCATCTTCCCCAGCTTCATGAGCGTCTGTGCAGCAGCGAGGCGGACTGTGTCGCTGTGGTCGGTTCGCATCAGGTCGCTCAGCTTCTGCACCACATCCTGAAACAGAACCGTGACACTGAGACAAAGGCTAACTCTTCTTTTTATAACCTGGACCCTATTTTCTCATGTTTTTGTGTCTAAGTGACTGATCAACAACATTGGTCTAGTATTAAACAAGAAACAAGCTGTAATGTAACTCTACAGGACTAATGTTCAGCGTCAGTCAGCGTCCACTAAAAGTTCTGTTGTTGCTGCTGACAGACTCAGATTATTATTCTAAATGTGTGACAACATTATGAAAGGATCCCTACAGAGATAGACCTTTTAGTTAAAGAGTAAGATCCTTTTAGTTTAACATCAAACAGCCCCGAAATCACCATCACCAAACTACACCAGACTCCATGTAAATAATCACTATTTATCATTGTAAAACACACTTCATTCAAAGTGGACAGAAACTAAATAAAACTACCAAAGTCCGTCTTAGTTCATCTTTCCACTGTTCCAACAATCACCACTCTGGTCTGGTTGAAATAGACCATTAATTCACCCATTTACATGTGGAGATATGCTGGCTCTATACACGCTAAAAGTCCTGATTATTTACATGGAGTCTGGCTCTATACACGCTAAAAGTAGTGATTATATACATGGAGTCTGGCTCTATACACGCTAAAAGTAGTGATTATTTACATGGAGTCTGGCTCTATACACGCTAAAAGTGCTGATTATTTACATGGAGTCTGGCTCTATACATGCTAAAAGTAGTGATTATTTACATGGAGTCTGGCTCTATACACGCTAAAAGTCCTGATTATTTACATGGAGTCTGGCTCTATACACGCTAAAAGTCCTGATTATTTACATGGAGTCTGGCTCTATACACGCTAAAAGTAGTGATTATTTACATGGAGTCTGGCTCTATACACGCTAAAAGTCCTGATTGTTTACATGGAGTCTGGCTCTATACACACTAAAAGTCCTGATTATTTACATGGAGTCTGGCTCTATACGCGCTAAAAGTATTCATTATTAGGTCTATCTCTGTAGGGATCCTTTCATAATGTTGTCAGACACTTAGAATAATAATCTGAGTCTGTCAGCGGCAACAACAGAACTTTTAGTGGACGCTAACTGATGCAGAACATTAGTCCTGTAGAGTTACATTGCAGCCCGGTTCACGGCTGCTGGTTACAGTGTTCTCACTTAATACTGGACCAATGTCAAAGATTTTTGTTCACATTAGTCACTCAGACACAAAAACATGGAAAAATAGGATCCAGGTTGAAAACCCCAGAAGTTACCCTTTGACTAGAGCCAGGTCTCAGATCAGATCTCTTTACCTTGTTAACGGGTCCTTTGAGGCTGCGGAGTGTGCTACAGGATATCAGTCTGTCCCTCCAATCAGAGCTGTTGAGCTGCTCAGCCAGCAGCGAGCGCACAAGAGTCTGCAGGAGGAAACCAGGATGGAGACGGTTATAGAGGCATCACATTAGAGCAGTGGTTCTCAAATGGGGGTACGTGTCCAGGGCATGAAGTTAACTTTTTTGACCACCAGCCATTGTGGCGGGTGGATTTAAAAATCCACCCGCCACAATGACTTTTTACCAGCCAGATTTTTTTTTTTGCCTCATAAAGGTGAAAAACAGGAATTACTGTGTCTCTCTGGTCCTATCCTGTCCTATTCATCGTAGCCTGTGTATTAAGACAAAACATAATAATTTATTGAATTAATCAAATTTGAACATACAGCTAGGCCAATGTGTCAGTGTCAGTGGCTTGTTGATCTTTACATCGTTAGTTAATTTTCTATCCTGGTCTGGGACACATTCATACGGTTTGAGTAGCTACTTATTGGACTTTAACTTATCATTGCACTTAGCCTACAATAATGAGCGTAGCTGTCCTCAATTTAGGTTATTATGTACGTCTCATCTCCGTTTTTTCCTGCATTCACCGTGTGATTGTGTCCGTGTGTCCATGTGTGTGTGTGTGTGTGTGTGTGTGTGTGCGCGTCGCGGGGAAAATGGAGCAACAGCCCAGGACAGCAGCTTTCAGCGACATCAGAGTGAAACATCGCTACAGCGTACATTGATGTTAAAATTTCTACCGGCCTCTCTTAATCAATACATCCATGCTCTTAATACATCCATGGTTCGCCTGCAGTTTGGTGAACAGTGCTTATCTTAAACATCCATGGCTTTATCTCTACAGGCGTTACAGCATACAGCCCTCGGATGTATCGTAAGATAAGTGTTAAATCCTAAACCCACATCGGCTTTTACGGACGTATAAGATATTATAAGATAAGATAACTAGCAGCTTGACCTGCATTCAGCTTTTTTTTAGCTTTGCAATAAACCACTAGCTAAACCAGGTCGAGTGGTAGTGACACTGTATTTAAGTTACAAACAACATTTTCCATATTTTAAAATTAATTATCTTAATTTAAGATTAATACTGAAACTTTCCCTCATTGTTTTGTTAAATTGCAATATTTTTTTTATTCATTATAACACTTCACTTTGGCATGTATTAATTAGTAATGTTTATCTAAATAAACGATGGATGTTTTGAGAAAACTACATCGATGTAATCACTATGTCTGTAACGTTATCTAAGTATAGAGACCGTATGTACAGTGTTACCCTTCTCCCATGCTAGCTAGCTACCGCTGATGTTAGCTACTAGCCGATAGCCCCGGCTGTTTCGGGAAACGCTTATGACGTTACAGGCTTTACAGCATACATACATCATATACATATCATAAGATAATACCATGGATGTATTAATAAAACACATTGTGAATTACAGCCATTAGCTGGAGCTATATCAATTACAGCCAGCTCCGTGACGGGTACATGCCATACAGGACCGTTCTCTTAATACATCCATGTACAGGACCCACAACAGTCATATGAGCATGCGCAGTGCAGGCGACGTGTACGGGCGCAGTCCCGCGGGTCTGCTCGCGTCCATTATGTGCGTTCATCATTTCTAATTTAATAATTCTGTATTCGCTACTAGTGAATGTTAAAAATGTTAAAAACATGACATTTTAAACAAGGAACCTTTAAGTGTTCGGACTGGTAAGTTTATATACCCTGAAACAAAATATTCGCTGAAATATAGACGTTTCTTTCGCCATGTTAAGTCTATGTGAAAAGTCTTTCTGGGCCATGGAGTGCAGTACCACCGCTATCCGCTAAGCCCATGGTGGCTGTTAGACTTGGCGCTCTTCCTGGGGGCTTGAGTCACACACGTCTTGTTATCGTTATCAGAAACAAGGAAATGAATTTGACCCGTTCTCACTACCGCTTGGTCAGTGGCTGCACGTGGGACTGCTGGGATTGTTGCGAGTAATGCAAATGCGATAGGGGGCCCCGGCTGTCAATCAATGTCTTCCAGTGATGCAGGCCCCTGATTGGTCTGGGTCCGTAAGCAACCGCGTACCCTGCTTACCAATAGTTGCGCCTCTGAATCACTCAATTCTCATTGGCTACCTGCCAATGTGGCAGGTAGATTGACAGTGTTACCCGCCAATTGCAAAATTCACCCGCATTTGGCGGGTGGGCGGGTGTTAATTTCATGCCCTGTACGTGTCCCCCTAGGGGTACTCTGGAGGACTGCACGGGGTACATGAGATTTTTGAGAAGCCCCTGACTGCAGACCCGCAGACCTCAATGTGGGCGGAGTTAAACGTTGAACCCCGCCGTCACCGTGTCACCGTCATGGATGTATTAAGAGAACTGGATACAGTGTTCGGCGGGAAGCCCCGTACGTTCCAATGAGGTAACAACATGCTCGTTCATGAGCGTTTCTCTTACAAGTGGCGAACTCACGAACTCGCCGTTTTTATTGTCTAAAACATTCACTGACGTTAAACATTGTGTTTTCGTTGTTCCCGATCGTTTACATGCTTAGCTAAATAAACGATGGATGTATTTAGCTAGACAACCAAGGAGATTTAATAATTACATCGTGCTACTAGCTAGCTAGCCAGATACTAACTAGCGCTAGCAGTTAGCCTGCAGTTTAGTGAACAAAGCTCATCCATGGCTTCATCCTTCATCCACGTTACAAGCTTTACAGCATACAGCCCTCGGGTGTATCATAAGAGAGAACCAAGGCAATGTAATCATGTCTGTAGTAACGTTGTGTAGGCATATAGCTAGCACCCCTGATGTTAGCAACTAGCTAGCTAGCCGATAGCCCCACAAGTTTGGGAAACGCTAATGACGTTACATCCATGTAACAGGCTTTACAGCACACACATCCCTCGGATGCATCATAACTTAATAAGATAATACCATGGACGTATTCATATAACCATAACACATGGTGAATTACAACCATCAGCTAGCGCTATTTCGCCACATTCATTAAGGTTTCTTGTCCCTCTTCGGAGAGAAGCCCCTGCGCGTGGAAGGAGACAGGCGGGAGGACGACGGCGGACGTGACGGCGGGGTTCAACTTTTAACTCCGCCCACATTGAGGTCTGCTGGTCTGCAGTCAGGGCTATATGAGATTTTTTGCAAAATGCTTTTCAGTTCCAAGGCTGTAGTTACTTCTGCTGTCTTTTTTTGTCTCTGTTTTTGAAGTTTGTCACCTTTTTTTGAAGGTTTTGTTGTTTATTTTGACCTGTTCTTGCCTTTCTTCCTGACTTTTTTCTACTGCCTTTTTTTTCAAAGTTTTTTTTCTGCTTTTTTCAAAGGTTTTGTCACTTTTTTCGAAGTTTGTCAGTTATTTGAATTTTTTTGTCACTTGTGTCGCCCTAGTGTTGCCTTCCTTCTTTCTACTGTGTTTTTAAAACAAGTTTATAATTACTATTTTCGACCTATTCTTGCCCTCCTTCCTTCTTTCTACCATCTTTTTCCACGGTTTTATCTCCTTTTTTCACATTTCACATTTAAGAGTAAAACTAAAACTCTCCTCTTAGATAAAGCTTATAGTTAGGGAGTGAGGAGTTGCAGCGTTCGCCTAGACCGGCGGGGGAGGGTGTATAGCTACAGACACAGCACCCCTTCTTTTCTCTGCTTCTCTTCATAGTCGTTAGATTCATCTACCATATAATCAATGATATAATCAAAGTAGAGGGAGGCAGGCCAGTACAGCCCGATCGGGTTGGGGAGAGTTCTAGCCCAACCAGGCACCTCTCTTTAACCTGTCTCTCTTAGTTATGCTGTTATAGTTTTAGACTGCCGGGGGGGACTTCCTTTGACACACTGAGTTTCTCTCTCCTCTCTCTTCCCATTTGTGTGCATCCATGTCCCAGAAATGCTTGTTACTAACCTAGCTCTCGGGAGCTTGCTCCCCGGAGTCTTTCTGTTTCTTTTTCACCCAGGATGAAATCCCGGGATTAGGATGGCACCAAAATCATGGTTCCAGCTGTTGCCGTGGTTCTGCTGCAATTCCCTGCTATGCTGTGCTGCTCCCTGCTACGCTACTACAACCACTATTTCTAATCACTGCTTCGTTATCTTTATTGTGACTGTTATTGCCACTGTACACCCCCAACCGGCTCCGTCAAACACCTACCAAGAGCCTGGGTCTGCCGAGGTTTCTTCCTAAAAGGGAGTTTTTCCTCCCCACTGTCACACTAAATGCTTGCTCTTGAGGGAATTACTAGAATTGTTGGGTCTTTGTAAATTATAGAGTGTGGTCTAGATCTACTCTATCTGTAAAGTGTCCTGAGATAACTCCTGTTACGATTTGACACTATAAATAAAATTTAATTGAATTTTTCTTCATCACCATTTAAACATGTTCCAGGTCCAAGGCTGTTGTTTGGTAAATCTATCTCTGACAGCGCTGGATTCTTCCTCTTTATATAGAGTTGTTTTTTTTCTACCAAAAATTATTCGTGCTGGTTAAAACTGTTCAACATTATTGAAAAAAGCTTGAGAACCAGTGCATTAGAGCATAATCTGGCCCAGTTTGCCCACCGAACAATCGCAGCGGTGTTCACGATTAAAAGCTGGTCCGAACCAATTATCTGCCTGAATGACCCTGTAGTGTGAGCGGTTCACAGACATCATGCTAATGTTCTGAAATCCTGCCGTGTGAAAGGAACAGCGATGGATCACTGAGCAGAAACGTGAGTTTCTGTAAGATCCTAGGGGTTCCTAACCACAGTGCGAAAGCTGGAGCAGGAAAAGTTAACAATCTTTTCGATTTCATGTTGTTCACAGAGAAGGAGAACCTGGAAAGTATTCTGGGGAAATGAGACGCTACCAACCAAGGCCAAGCGGACCAATCACAGTTGTTGTGGTCTGCACTGTCGCGACCTGAAGTTACATGACGTAGGGTCAGTATCTACCGTAACTAACCATAAATAAAGCTTTACAGTCAGTTGATTTCTTAAACATCATGTCAACAAGAAAGCTGGTTTCTGAAGTCAGGGAAATCACAGACAGACAGACAGACAGACAGACAGACAGACAGACAGACAGACAGACAGACAGACAGACAGACAGACAGACAGACAGACAGACAGACAGAGGCTCTGACCGTCTGGCTGCTGATGAAGCTCAGCAGTGAAACAACCAGCTGGCTGTCGACGGGTTGTTCCTTGCTGTCGGGCTGCTCGTCCTGGCAGAGGAAGAGTTGAGCTACGAGTCTCCGGATGACGCTGTGACTGTAGTCTCCGTCCAGAGCTGAACGCTGTGCTGCCAACCAGCTGTCAGGATCTAAACCTGCACAATATGACAGCAGGCGAACAAGCTCTGGTTATAACGGAGGCAGTGCTCACCTTCATTAGGCAGTAAAGGACAAAAGCCTGGTTCAGATCAAAGATTGACGACAAGTTGAAACTTTTGTCTCCTTGCAAGTCTCCGGTCTGAAAGCTGCTAGTTTACACCAATGAGACGAGACCTGCATAGAAACCCCTCTCTGTACTTCCGTTCTAACTTCAGACTTTTCAGGCTTTTTGTAGTTGGATATCATTTGTAGCGTCTTAAAATATGAATGACATAGTGATTGTGAGATACTTGCAACAGTTCCTTTTCTTGTGATAGTGGGAAATAATTTCCTATACATATTCTTTTATGTCTTATATGATGATAGTTGTCATTTTAGATACCATGTTGACATGTACTGTATGTGTGAGTTTAGACTGTAGGGAGAAAGGATGACAGCTGAATAAACTGTCCTTAATAGAAGATCACAAGTCTCATCCGTCATCTAATCATGCCTCTCACCATCAATACAATATCTTTATTAAATCTAGTAGAGATGAAATGGAGAAACCAACATTTTATTTCTCTGATTCTCTGCTTTGTTCTAACTCCCTCTCTTCAGTCTCTCTCTAGCTCGCTCCACCACGTACCGTGCTCGCGGGTGCTTGTTGAGCCTCCGTCTAAAACTGCCATTTCCCCCAGCTGACAGTTTGTAACATAGAAATAAAATGGATTATGGATCATTTTATTTCTACAGTTTGTAGCTGACTCAACCAGCTGACTTCTCTATTGGCTGTTGAAACAGGAGACGTCTCTTACGGTCTAAAACCAGCCTCTGGAGACTCCACCAGCTGAGACGGGGCGGTTCAGACCGCTGAAACTTTTCTTGCAACGTTCTAAAAACAGTTTTGTCTCATTGTGAATATTTGGTCCAAACTGGGCTTCTAGGGGCCGCTGTAGGTGCCGACTAAATCAGCATCTCTTTTAGTGAAAAACATGAAGTTATCTGTCACACAGAGCTTTGTGCAGTTTTCTACCTGACTGTGGAGACGTTGGTCTGCTGCAGGTGTGGAGGACCTCCGTTTGGACCGGGTCTACAGGATCAGTCCGGTCTGTCTTCAGGCTCTCTGTGGAAACTGTTGTTGTGGTTAAACAGCTAACAACATTCTTTTTATTTTAATAAACTTATAGAAAGACCACAGCTGCCTAACTTACTGTTGTCTGGGCCAGTCCCCCTCTGTGGGGCTCTGGAGGACCACCTCTGCATGTTTTTGTGGTACTTTGATGACTTTTGCAAGATGATCTGGTCCTGGACTGGTCTGGATAAACCTGAAGCCCTCTTCGGACAGTGTCTAGCTGTCAGCCTGGTTCTGCTGCAGGACTCTGCTGTCTGCAGCTGAACAGGCGTCTGTACCTCAGACTCCTGTAGACCCCTGCATCGCTCTGGAGGCCTCGGAGCCGGTCTATAACGTTTCCCCTCCTCTGTCTTCCTCTTGGCGGACGGTTTCAGGGCTCCGCTGGGCTTGAATAACCGCTGGAAATCGGACTGGTTGAAAGAGACGCTGCCTGCGCCGCGGTCTGCCACTGTGTCCGGAGAGAAACTGAGGCTGGCTGCAGCTTCAGTCAGAAACTGTTGGTAGAGTCGCTGAGATCTCTGCATCCTGATGGAGTCTGTACCGAAGACTTCAGAGCCACAACGTGAATCCATTTCACCATCTGCAGGATCTAGATCAGGGGGGTCAAACTCAACTTCACTACGGGCCACACTGGAAAATGAGACTCACATCAAGAGCCAGACATGTAGAGTTTATTGACATTCTTTTATTTAATCCAAAGAGTCAAATATCTATGACTGTATTATTCCATGTCTCGTATAAAATAAGATTTTATTAATCCCACACTGGGGAAAGTCCTGTGCTATAGTCTTCTTACTTACAACTAAATAAAGCTCCTCAGCTATCATAGAACAATAGCACATAGCATAGAATAGCAGCATAGAAAAAAAGCAAATACAACGTTTGAAAAAGTGACAAATATGTCGGAAAAAATTTAATGGTAAATTAAATTGATATGCGATCACAATCTATGAGGGGTCAGATTTGGCCCACGGGCCTTGAGTTTTGACACGTGATCTAGATCAGAGAGAATAAGTTGTGTTCTGCACTTGGTCGCTGATGAACAGGGAGAGTCAGAGCACAGGCGGCAATTTATATTTTCCTCCGTGGGCGCCCTTTAAAAAAAAGTTGTCGAAAAATGTTTGCATTTCAGAACCGTAGGAAATGGACAGCAGCCGATAAGAACACACACGCCTATTAACTGGATAATAATCTTTCAACTCAGGACACTTCTCCCAAATACAGAGAGGACTAGAGATGAGAAGTTTAACTGACATGTAACCACCATCAGCTTCACGGGAAATTAAGAATCAATGCTGTCTAGTAGTTTTGATCTGAGAGACGCTGTGATTGGTGGATAGGATATGGAGCAGGGGACTGACGGCGTCATAACCCATCACACTATGTAACTGGGGTTATAAGACCAACTGCAATGTTTCATTTGGAATGAATGGAGCCTACTGGCAGTCTGGCACATGTGGGGGCTCAGTATTTGGTATCGGCGCCTATCAGAGGCTTAAAAAACCCGATATACAAGTCTGACTACCGTATGTATCTAGGGCTGGGTACCGAATTCAACACTTTTTAGGCAGCGACTGAATTGCCTCTAAGGTGTCTGCCTCGTCATTCAATGCCTAAGGAGTAAATGTTATTAGCGTTAGTAAGCCAATCAGCATGCAGCATGCTTCTACCAAGATGTAATAATGTCTGTGATTGGCTGTCTAACGTTACACGTCGTAGAGACACGCTGGAAAAACTCTACGTTACACAGAGACGGGGCTTGGCTTCTACCGTATAATAACTGTGTTTCTAACAAAGCTAAGGAAGTACACCTCAACATTTTACATAACATATAACATGTATCCTACTAATCACCTTGTTGCTAAATTTGCCCACATTGACTCTTCCTGTACATTTTGTAAACAGAATATAGAAACAGTATCACCCCATTTTATTGTGAAATATCCAAAAGATTTTGGACAGATTTGGAGTCTTACTTTTGTGAACCCACCAACTTTGTCTACACCTTTTTAACCTTAAAGATATCATATGTTTCTATGATAACTCAGGTAATGCTGCTCTTGAGTATCTAGTTCATTTCATCATTCTGTATGCCAAATTTTATATTCACAAGTAGAGATTTTCTAACTCATCTCCTAATTTTGTACCTTTTCTCATATAATTTAGATCTCTACTGAAGTCACTTAGATAAAAAGTATTACAATTGTGGAAACTGTAGAGCTTTTTTTCCCCTGAAACCTTCTTTGTTTGTATTGCTTCGTATGTTTTTTATTTTTATCTTCATAAGTTTGTACACTTGATGTTCATGTGCTATTATTGTTTACCTGATTCTCTGTATACTGCATTTTGTCAATAATAATAAAAAAACGTTACACAGAGCCAGCCATTACTTTTAGATAACTATTTCAACTTTTAGCTAGTTAACAGTTTCTCCATTACTTTAGCTAATAATTCCAACTGTTTAGTACTTTAGCTAGTTATTTCTACTATTTATTAATTTATTTTAGCTCAACTTCTGTGCTCGCTTACTAGTTTAGACTCTTACTGCAACATATAGTGTTCAGATGTTACAGCTATAACCATGTTAATATATGGATATATTATTCAGCAGTAGCTAGTAGTCCTGGTTGGGAATAACTGATAATATATCGGATCACATAAAAGGGAATGGTCTTGGTGTTTTTGGTGCGTAACAATAAACAGTGAGAGAAAAGAAAAAGTTACAATAGAATTAAAATAAGTTTAAAATCTGCCGTTTCAGATGTGAAGATAACCCAAATACTGTGAGATAACGCGTTTGTTTCACCCACCAAACCTCGTTCTGAAAAAGCAGTTTTCAACGTGTCTCTCTTTCACCGACCTCCATTGTGTATAACATTAGTTTAGAGCTAGGTTGTAAGGATAAAAGTTACAATTAAATTACAATAAGAGATTATAGGTCTGTTGGTTGTACGCCGAATATACCAGTCAACACTCTTGATTAAAATAAACCTTAATTCATGTTTAGTAAGGGGAGAATTCTTTGTGAAAAAGTGAAACAAATATACATTTTCACATTTTGTTATTAAAATATGGTTTGGATATTTTCCCCGCATATAATCCTACAATATATCCTAACTGCTAACTAACCGTACCTGGCTCCTTGAAAAGTTAAAAATAAATGTCTTACCTCTCCAAAGAAAGCTGCCTCGCTTCCGCAAGTCCAGCAAAGTAAACTATTTACCTTGTGAATCTGAAGCAGTTTGATCTGACGCCATTTTTGAGTTTCTTCTAAACATTCAACACGTTCCCGCCGCTCTCCGTCTCTGTTCCTACAGTGTCACAAAGTCAGTATTAAATTAAAAATCATTAACATATTATAAGGTCAGTAACGAGGAACACTGGCCGACTAAACTGGGACAAAATAAACACCAGTAACCAAGATACTAGCTAAATTACGCTGTTTAATGTTACGTTACCTGGGTTGCTCCCGGCTCTGTGACTGGTGTTGTCGCCATAGCAACATTGGTTATAAAGCTTCACTCATATGAAATGTTTAATGTTTGTATGTGCTGACTTTTTGGACAATATAGTAACTTATTTTTGCCAATGTGATAAAAAAAACGTATATAGCTAAGTCATTATAATGAGAACCTTTCCGACAATAATGACAAATTTTTTCAAAATATTGACTTATTTTCTCAGAATAATAAGAGATTTCCTCCAAAAAAAGACTTAGTAGCTTATCTCAAAATAATAAGATATTAGCCATAATTTAAAATAATAATTACTTTACTGGGGAAAAAAATCACAATATGTTGCTTGTTTTCATTTACAGTAACAATAATTAAACTGTAAAATAAAACAGTAATTAAGTATAGGTAGGTGGAGAGCAAGTGGAGATTTGACGTTTTTGTTGCCTTTTTGAATTTTTTTGAACAAATGTTTTTGATGTTGTCGCTTTTTTTGGAGTTATTTTTGGGACACATTTTATAAATGTTGTCGCCTTTTTTGAGATTTTTGTTGAGGGTTTTTTTTTAAATATTATTTCCGAAGTTTTGGTCGAAGTTTCAATGTTTTTTGTAGCATTTTCTAATACACGATCTAATACACAATCTCAACCAGTTCACTATCTGTATTTTATTTAATTTCATAGCATTTGAAAAAAATTGAAAAAAAGTGAGAAAAACATCGGTGGAAAGCGACAAAAGTTTTGAAACGGACGCACAAACAGTTGAAAAAAATTCATTTTAAATGTTGATCCAGAAAAATAAATTATTAATAATGATAATTATTATTATTAATAAATAATAATAGCCTACAAATAAAAAGTCAATGGGAAGACATCACAAAGGTTAAAATGTTTCACATCTTTCATCCTGTCTGGGAAGCATCTTTCAGCATTCACACCGCAATCTCTTCAGAAAGGCGACAAAAACGTCAAAAATATTTTATACAAACAATTATACATAAACAAAGGTGTTAAAAAAAGCGGGAAAAATGGCGGAAAAAGCAACAAAAACTTCTTTAGTTTGAATATGTCGTTGGCCAATCAAGTCTGATGTAGATAATGTTGCACTATTTGTCATTAAGTTAGTCAAACTCACAGAAAATAGACTGTGTATGAGCACACAACCGTGTGTTTTAAATAACCTGAAATACATAGGGGCACTGTTTTATTTTGAAAATACGGCTCCACTTGTTTTTTCCATTTTCCCAACCAGGGTTATGGTTATTTTGAGCGTCAAATACTTCATTTCCGGCATTCTGATACACTTTTATACATCAATTTATGGTGAGAATACCTTTATTTGTCCTATGAGAAGGAAAACAGATGACATTCATAATATATAATGGAATATAAAGCAGTAAGGGGGCTTTCACATCAGGGACCTGAGGAGTTAGTTTAGTTTGCTGTCACATTACTCGACCCCGTATTTGTGAATATCTGAAGTCAAAGTTCTGTCACTAAACGTGGTTCCGTATCATAGCACATTTGAAGTGGGTGTACTAAATCCTGGAGAATTCTTAGTGGGTTTACTAGTTTCACAGTCTCACTCCCTACTCGTCAAACGCCTGATGCATGGCCAAGGACCCCCGGTGTTAAGTTCCAACGAAATAGGGGTAGGGTACCCATTGCGTTATTTTTCGAGGGGGGGGGGGGGGTCCGTATTTTTAGCCCAATAAACGCTGTTTTAATCAACATTATTCACGAGATCTTATCATGGTTTATATGTATTTCTTTTAATATTATTATTCCGATCTAGGGAAGCTGGGTTGCTTTTTTGTTTATTTATATTTTTAAAACTATAGATCTATCAACATTTATTAAGATGTTATCAGGGTATTCATTTCTTTATTTTAATAATATTATTTCGTTCTTATTACCGGTGAAATATTCCACTATGCTGTAATACACAACATGAGACGATATGATCAGAGCTAGACGCATTCAAAGCCGATCTCCCACAATGCAATGCGGGCTCAGAGCTTCAGATCAGAGATTTCAGCAGTGATCAGCGGGTCTTTAACACAATATCTATTCAATGTACATATATATATAATCAGTGGTTTTATCACCAACAACAACACGTTGCTCAGTTCCAGTAAGTTTATGCATCGTAATAACGTTTTAAAAAAAATCTGCGGAATACTCCGGAAGTGACGTAGCACGTCCCGCTCAGCGGATAAAAATACAAAATATTCGTAATATTGATGTTTTTGTCTAACATTGTATTTGATGATATAAACAATAAATATAACAATAATAATAAAATACAGTTTCATGTATTTGTCTCATGCATTGTCTGCTCGGTCGGCCGGCGGGTGGCGGCAATCTGAAATGGAATGAAGCCCATTCACGGCAGACGGCAGAAACCACAGGAGCCGAACACGTCCAGCTGCCCACCCCGGAAGAACTACAAGTACACTAACTTTGTAACAGGTTCTGTGGCGCGTCTCTTATGGGAGTTGTAGTTTTAATGTATATTGGTATATTTCTCATAATTAGAAGTTGGTAGTGTTGAATTTTGGATGCACCCTGGAGTTTTTTGGGGATGGGAAACACACTGGTGTCATCAGATTTTAAAAATGGAATCGTTAAATAGATGAAAATAGCTTATTACCATATTTGACAGTGCTTACAGTGGTTACACATTGGTGACCATATCTACATGACAGCTGAGGTCCAGAGCTTTCTATAACAGCTGGTCCCATGTCTGTAGCTCCTTCTGTTGCTAAATGACAAGCCTTCAAACATGGACTAGGTTCAAGGTTCAGAGGTCAAGATTTCAAAGCAGGAGTTATGGATTTTCTTCAGACATAAGTTACTGTGGAGGTTGAGACCTTTCCAGTGATGTGTTTCCTGAATGAAGTTGCATTGTTGAAACTGTATGAAAATCTATATAAGCATATAAAGAGAAATTAAAAAGTAACACCCGTTCTGAGAAAGGCAAGGATTGCAGGTGGATTACATGTATAGAGCAACGGTTTATACATCCCATGCTTTTAACTGTTCTTTAATGTTTATTTTCTTATACTGCACTGTAACTTTTATTCTCGTATTTTAATCGTTTTCATGTAAAGCACTTTGCCCTGTTGCTGAAATGTGCTCTACACATAAAGCTGCCTTGCCTTATAGTCCTACAACAATTGTCACATAATTTAACAATTTAATTTTCACATATCATGGAGACAGGTGATACGTTATTGTCCCCGGAGTGATATCTGCCTTGAGTTCAAATGCTTCACACATAACACTTGACATATTGTTTTATCATACAGCTGACATATACTTACAATAAAAAAGTGATATGTAGCCAGACTGAAGCACGTCACACAGCCACAATCTATTGCTCATCTTGCACAAACAGTGCAGAGTAACACACAACCATATATGCATTATATCATGAAGCTATTGCACAACCAGTCTCAAGCAACATTAATCATATAATTGAGTATAGGTCCAAATAGGCCTATAGTTTAGAAATGTATAGTTTACATTGGAGTAACCATATCTTCTGCCAGAGGATTAGAGCTCATTCTTGGCATGGAGAATAAAGATAGATCAGGTCATATTCTTTGTGCTTGCCTGGAGAGTCTGGCTTCTATTCCTCTCCACAACCTCCATGACAGTCATATTGATATGCTCTGTGATGCAGCCTTGTATAACATAAACCCTCTGATTCACTGTGAGTGTCAGAGCGTGGCGTTTCTGTTGCGTGTCAGCTGTGTGGCGTTTTCTTTGTCTTTACACACCAGAAACGTGTCTGATGCGGCGCTGCTGCTGCTGCTGCTGCTAGTCTTGTCTGGACACATGGATGTTTCCCATAAACATAAATATATTCTGATCTGATTACAGCAAAGACAACGTCGGCAGTATTGACAGCTAAATAGGCTCCAGAATATTTGGTTCTGTATTGACAAGTGCAATATTGAAAATCGATAATTACGGTTCAACTTTATTGTCAGCCAAGGCTGAAGTTCTTTGTGCATCCCTGGGTAGCTCGTGAACAAAAGAGGACATACACAAACGTAACATAACACTAACAGACATACATGAAACATTACCACAAATGACATAAACTTCCAAGTGTTCCAAACACAAAAAAATTATACTTTATATTATACTTTTTTAAGTTACATTTATATATCTGCATTTATGTCAAAACCTCGAGACTTTCAAACATCAACATGTCATTTATTAATATGTATTTGTGTCAAAATGACATATAAACATCTTTTCCTATTCTATTTTGTCTGGAAACGCTTCCAACACACTTGCGTATCGTGTGAAAAATAGTCGTCGGTTCTGTTTCTAGCATGCACGCGTTTCTTCTGGCAGGACCTCAGCCTCTGGTACCACCCACCCAGCCCGGGCCTGAGCTCGACCTAGCCTCCTGCCTCACCGGGGGCCTTCTTTCTGCCGCCCTTCTGCCTGTGGATGCCAGAATGCTTTGCCTGAAGCTCTCCTGCCCGTCCTGCCAGTGCAAACTGACTGGTTCATGTCTGTAAGACTGTCCGGAGGTGCTGGCCAGTGACGGGTGATACTTCATCAGCACGGAGTACCTGAACGTCGCGGCTGCAAGAGGAAGCTGTGCTCACTTACATGTAAACGTGCGCGCGCACACACACACACACACACACACACACACACACACACACACACACACACACACACACACACACACACACACACACACACACACAGATATATTGGAAAGTAATGTTGTAGAGGTATTTTTGCTTTTGGAAGAAAACACAACTTGAGCAATTCAAGACAACGTGTGTATACAGGACCAGTGGCTTTACTGTAGACAGAAGACAAATCAATTAGATTAAATGTTTTTTTTGTCAGACCATTCCTAAAAAACAGGAACTATGGTGAATACAAACGGAAAGTTTTTGTTTTAATACAGCAGCCTACAGCATACAACAGACTTTTTTTTTTAGACTCTCACAGCCTGAAACACACACACACACACACACACACAAAAGGGGGGGGGGGGGGGGGCAATAAATATCAAAGCCAGGATGCTCCCTCCTTGAGGTCTTTGCAAAGTTCAAGTGGCCCGTTAATCTTTCTGAGGATCTGTCACTTGCTGCCTGGAAGCTGAGAAAGCAGGTGGATGGTTGGGACACCTGCAGCTGAGGGGGGAGAGCTGTCAGGCTGAGTGAGGATTCTCCCAGGGCCCCCCTGTTGATTTCACACCTCTTCAAAGAACTAACTAGTGTGTGTGCATGCAGGCAGTGTTGTGACAGGATCCTAAGTTTGTGTATGTAACTCATCAAAGAACAAACTCAATTAACTAAGTGTGTGTAGTGGCCGGGTTAGCTCAGTTGGTAGAGCAGGCGCACATATTTAGAGGTTTACTTCTCGACGCAGTGGCCGCGAGTTTGACTCCAACCTGTCACTTGCTGTGACAGGTTGGTGTGACCCTTTGCTGCATGTCATTCCCCCTCTCTCTCCCCTTTCATGTCTTCATCTGTCCTATGGAAATAAAGGCCTAAAATGCCCGAAAAAGTAATCTTTAAAAAAACTAAGTGTGTGTGTGTGTGTGTGTGTGTGTGTGTGTGTGTGTGTGTGTGTGTCTCTCAGGCTGTGACAAACTGCTGTTGCCCCAGATGAGAGGCAGGACCCTGGGCAATGGTGTGTGTCACCTCCGTAGCTTCCTGCTGGAGCAGGACACCGGGGCATTAGCTTTATGACAACTTCAGCCATTTTATGGTCACTAGATTTACCTAAATTAACGTGGAAATATAAATGCACAAACACTTTTAAAGTATCACAAGTGGAGAATCAATCCTTTGTCAAATATTTATCATTTAAGCATTGCATCTCATCTTAAATAATCTGAATGTAATGTGTGAATCTTCTGTCCACAAGGTCCCAGGAGTTGTGCTGCCCCCTCCTCCTCCTCCTCTCCCCCCTCTGGCTCCGATGCCGAGCAGACAGTGGCTGCTAAGTGTGTACACCATGGAGGTGCACTCCAGGAAGGCCGAGCTGCTGGCCAAGGTCACTTCTGTTTTTGGTAGAATCCTGAAAAGAAGGTACCAAGAAGGTAATGATAAAAATAAATAAATAAAAATGTATAAATGGAAGTACCTGTTTGATTAGATTAGATTCAACTTTATTGTCATTGTGTAGAGTACAAGTACAAAGACAACGAAATGCACTTTGTGTCCAACCAGAAATGCAAAAGAAACCCAGAAAAGTGCAACGTGATATATAAGTATAGACAGGTGGAGCATAGACAGGACAAGGAATATAGTGCAGTGTTAAAAGAGCATAATAAATAAATATGGCTATGTAATATGAACAGTGTATGAACAACATGTACAGATATGCAAATATGTGCCATGTAGTTGCAGTGGCATTATACTAGTAGTAATAATAATATAGCTGTAGAGATATGCGTTGTATTAACAGTATATAATAAGAAAAACAGAATTGCATATACTGTACATTAGTTTTTTTAAGTGGAATGAAAAAGACAGTTTGCTTATTTGACAAACACCAGGGACACACACAGCCTCTTCTTTTAGCTTTATTAAAGACTAGTTGTTGGTTAATGGATACAAGTCTCTGGTGTGGGACAGTGAATGGAAAGTGCTGGGGCACTGTAGGTCAACACTGGGAGGGGGTGTTAAAATGGGGCGGGGTTAGGGTACAAAGGGAGACTTCTGATTGGTTTGGGGTGTGTGACATTAAAAGGTGAGAACCTCAGAGCCGTCTCTCAGCTCACTCTGGAAAACTTCTTCCAACTTCAGCTTGCAACTTTGAGTCCTATCGACTGAAGACGGACCAGGACGCTGCAAGGTGGAGCCTGGACCGCTGAGGCTCTGCAAGGTGATGAGGAGGCTGAGGCTTCACCTTACTCGCTAGTATCAAAACAGAGCAGGTAGAGTTGTAAGGCCGGCTACACGCTGCTGCGTGGCGTTTGTACCAGAAACATGTCTGACGCGGCGCTGTCTGGACACATGGATGTCTCCCATTGATTTACTGCACTCAAGCAGTAATATACTGCATGTTAAACATAAATATATTCTGATCTGATTACAGCAAAGACAACGTCGGCAGTAGGCCTATAGGCCTATTGACGGCAAAATAGGCTCCAGAATATGTCATTTTGTAAGACTGCAATATTTGAAAATCAGTTTTTTTTAGTACAGTTATATCTGCATTTATGTCAAAACCTCGAGACTTTCAAACCTCAACATGCAATTTAGTAAATGTATTTGTGTAAAAATGACATAAACATCTTTTCCTATTCTATTTAGCCTGGAAACGCAACACGCTCGAGCTGCGCCTGAGACGTGCGTGTCATGCAGGCAGTGTGCACGCTCTAGGGTTTAATATTTTTCCCGAAAATTAGATTAATCAGATCCCGGGAAAAGACAACGCATTTCCCGGGAATTCACAGCTGTTTTTTGTTGTTGTTGTTGTTGTTGTTTTTAGCCCAAGTAATGTATCAATATCATTCAAACATGCGTTCCCAAAATCCCAAACCTCATTATTAGGGCAAAAGAACACAGTTTATGTCCATCATCAACACAGTTTGCAATGATCAATTCTGCTGCGTGATCTAGTGAGCCGCGTGCTGCAGGCTGAGGAGATGTCAGGTGAACTGTCTGGGACTGGTCTTCTGACAATCTAGGCAACCTTTATAAAACCAATATTTTAAACAACTCCATTATAAAAACAAACGAAGTCTGCTAAAGTAAACCACTGAATGATTCCTAATCCATTTTTTTAGCTAATCCATTCTGTAGCTGTTGAGATGTGTAAGCGGCTGCAAACAGGAATAATCACTCAAAGTTAACCAAATATTTCTTTATTAGGGCAGGGCGGGCATATTTCTCTTTTCAACACATAGGCCTACAAGGGTCAGGGTACTAAAGTATAATCCGTTTTTTGTTTTAAACCAAAAACGAAAAAACGAAATAACGGGTCGATATTTCGTTTTTCGTTTCAAACCAAAAACGAAAAAACGGAAATATGAGCTCCGTTTTCCCGTTTTTTCAATGTCCATGCAATTTGAAAATTAAGTGGAAAATTGCTCGTTTTTCAAATGTTGTTATTTTGTTTTTCATCTTTCCGTTTCAACCCAACAACGAGAATACGGGCTCATTTTTTGTAACGTGCATAATCACTGAAAATCCGACGGAACACAAGTCTCGTTCTTGTTTTGTATGGGCTTACGTGTTGAAGATCGAAAGTCGCTCATATCAATGCAGCGCTGGACCGGAAGTAACATTAGCGTGTCAAAATAAAAGTGCGAGAACTATAATAACAGCCAGAAGAACAAAATACTTTAGCTGTTGCCTGTAGCTTGTCAGGTTAGGCTAAAATTTATTATTTAGGGTTATATAAAGTATTTAATTGAGTAACATTAATTAATAGCCACAAAGGGAGTAAGAATGGATATTGTTTTAAAATAGAAATAGGATTATAATAATTTTTAAATCACATTTTAAATAATATCTGCATTCCCCTAGCATTATGTGTGGCATTATTGACTACTTTTACTCTAATCTTACACCAGCCAGTAAAAAAAAGGCAAAAAATATAAGGGCTTTTTTAAATTGTTCTGCAGAATATTGTATGTGACATGGTTGACCACATCAGCTGCCATTGAACATGTCAATGTGATGAAGAACATAAATTAACAATGTAAAGTGTACTGGAGACTCTCATTCTGGTCTGGTCTCCTCAGGCCCTGCAGACTGGACCAGAGTTCATGGTGAGCATGGTAGACCACCTCACTGCAAGGCCCGGGCCTGGATCAGCCAGCTTGTTACATGTTCACTGCTCATACTAAGCCCTTGAAACACTAGTTGACCAATATTGGATAATACAATACAACACATAATGGATATTGTGTGGTTGAATTACAATAAGGAATGGTCAATGGTAAGCACTGTGGCCTCACAGCAAGAAGGTACTGGGTTGGACCCTGCTGGCCCGGGGCCTTTCTGCATGTTCTTCCCGTGTCTGCATGTTTTCTCCAGGTGCTCTGGTTTCCCGCTCCACTAAAAGAAAACATGTTGACCTGCCTTTCACTTAATTGTAAGTCGCTTTGGATAAAAGCGGCAGCTAAATGACATGTCATTTAATGGAATGGAATGAACAAGTGAACTAAAGCACATACGGCTTAGAACATAACACCAAAACAACATAAAACTTAAAGATCTAAATAACTAATAACAATGTGCTGCTGTGTGCTTGTGTGCATGTGTGTGTTGTAAATAATATAATTGGTACCAGTTCTGACTTTGCAATGTATTATTTTTATGATCAAGATAACTGACATCTCCTGGTAAGCAATATAAATATTCACTGCCATTGTATTGTTGGAGCAGCAGCAGATGGCATATATATATATATATATATATATATATATATATATATATATATATATATATATATATATATATATTAGGGCTGTCAAATGATTAAAATTTTTAATCAAATTAATCAGAATTTTCAGTGGATTAATCATGATTAATCACTATTTGCAATTACACCTGAATCCTAACCATTTTTTTCTGAAATGCATACCAAAAGATACTAGTGCTGTCAAGCGATTAAAATATTTAATCGCATTAATGTCATAGTTAACTCGCTATTAATCGCACATTTTTATCTATTCTAAATGTCCCTTGATTTCTTTTTGTCCCATTATATTTTCTCATTTTAATTCTCTTATCAGCATGGAAAAGTAGATCGGCTGCTTTGTGACTGTTTTTTTATTGAAAACAACATTGTCATATAAATTATGTTCAATTTCACACTAACATTCACACTTGGATCTAATAATCTGTCACATAATGTAACGCTGTTACCTCGATGTTCCATTGCAGATAGTACTGCAGATAGTACTGCAGATAGTACTACAGGTAGTACTGCCTCATTTGTTTCTCTCACTGACTGTAGAGTCACTACTCGCTCGCTCTGAAGATAATCGCCGTCACGAGCCTACAAGCTACGCGGCTAGCAAGCTAAAACCGGCCGAGGCTTGTGTCTGTTTTGTTTGCGGTCTGCGAAATTACAAGACCCGCCCTTCAATCACTACTATTGGCCAGGCGTCGAAGGTAACGTAACTCCATTTGTTCAGGTCCTATCCCCTGACCAATCCACTATCCTCACCACTCACGGTGAAATGCCTAAACCAAACCAATCAGCTGCTTCGTAGGGCGGGACATGGCGTGGCCATAGACAGTTAAAGAAGCGGACTAACAGATCCCGTTGCTCTCTCTATGCGTTACTCGTGCGTTAAAAAAATTATCGGCATTAAAATGGGTTTGCGTTAACGCCGTTAATAACGCGTTAAACTGACAGCCCTAATATATATATATATATCTTTCTCAGTTTTGGTTACAGAATGAGACCAGGATGAGAAGCAACATGGCAGCTTCCTCACTAATATGATGAGAGTTTTGCAATGTGGCCCAATTGTACACATTTAAAATGATTGAACTTCTTTTACACACAAGCTCAACCAAGACCAGAACAATGGATTTTTACTGACCAATTTGCAAATGCTTTCACACTGTAAGTCAGAACAGATAACTTCATGTTCTAAACCTAACGTATAGACTAAAGTCACAGTGAACAGCTGTTCATATTGTAAATTGAAACACAAATATATCCCCTGCATTTTATTCCATTGCTACTGAGAAACAGCTGATTGAAGCTATGCAAATAGATCAATCACAGCTGATTCCCCTCTAGGAAACACACTCAGGTGTTGAAGTTCTTTCAATCACATGACCACATGTTACTGTAATACATACAGTAAAAGAGGATATATTTGGGCTGATTTTGTGTGGAAAAGGAACAATAAAGATGAACACAAAGAAAGTAAGAAAAATGCCTACAGGAGGGAGAGAAAGACGAGTACCAGGACAATTCTGTCTCTGTCTTCCTTCTTTCATTACATTAGATTACATGTCATTTAGCTGACGCTTTTATCCAAAGCGACTTACAATTGCTACATATGTCAGAGGTCACACGCCTCTGGAGCAACTAGGAGTTAAGTGTCTTGCTCAGGGATTGGTTGATGTATCGCAGTAGGAATTGAACCCAGATCTCCCACACCAAAGGCATGCATCATAAAAACTGTAAGTGGTTTAGTGGTTTAGCCCTTGTGTTGTCTTCCTGTCAACCATGCACTTGTTGTCCTCCCGGGTCATAGATGTTGCAAGCATAACAAAATTGACCAGTTCATAAAGCATGAAGTAATTTATTACTCAATTCTGTGTTACCCCTTTTATCCAACTTCATTTCACTAATTAGTTTTACACTTATTTTTGCATTCATGGTCAACAGACCTCATTTACATGAATTATACCTAATTTCTGAGAACAATGAGGATATATGATTAGTTGTTTTGGATTATAACAGACTGGTATATGGCAAATATTAGCCAGGATATACCCAGATCAAAATTAACTGATGCAATTTTATTCACCAACAACAGAGAGCCAACAAAAAGGACCAAACTATTTCATGAAGAAATGTATTGTCTCCGTTTAGGAAAAGACACATTGAAGGTGTTATAAGGACAAGTTTACAAAGCTGTAGCTTTGAAGATGTGTGTGCGCTCACGTGTGTGTGTGTGTGTGTGAGTGTGTGTGTGTGTGTGTGTGTGTGTGTGTGTGTGTGTCTGTGTGTGTGTGTGTGTCTGTGTGCGTGTGTGTGTGTGTGTGTATGCACATACTTGTACATATGCACGTGTGTCCGTGTGTGTGGCGGGGTGAATGTGTGTATGCGGGTGTTTGTGTGTCTGGGCATGTGCATGCATGTGTGTGCATGTGTGTGTGTTTATCTTCTGTAAAGCACAATAGTGCCCTATTGCACTACCTGTGGTCAAAATGCACCTGGGAAGACCATACATGCTATAAAATTGAATAAAACACCCATAATTCTATGAAAGTTGTGAATATGAATTTTACTTGCGAAGAGCATGGAACGAAACAATGCATGTTATTTTTGGTTAATTTGGTTGAAAGAAACCCATATTTCTTATAAGAAACTTTGAAAACACGACACATTTAACCCGAAGACAACAACAAGGGTTAGATGTCTTTTTACTGGCTGGTGTAAGATTAGAGTAAGTAGTCAATAACGCCACACATAGGCTAATAACAGAGGAATGTACATTTTATTTAAAATGTAATTTTAATATTATTATTCAATTATTAAATACTTTATATAACCCTAAATAATTAAGTTTAGCCTAATATGACAAGCAAGGCCGCTTTAATGCACGGGCTTACCTGGGCTGAAGCCCAGGGGCCTCACAAGTCCAGGGGCCTCCCATATTCACGTTAGTGATGAGCTGAAAAGGTCATATAGTTTTCTAACTTGTCAGGTTTTCTGTCAATCACTCTAATCGCAGGTTACATGGCTGCTGATTGATCCAAATTAGGAGTGACCCACGTGGCCCCATCGCCTATGGCCCGTGAGCTTACCTATCAGAATGTCTAGAGTTAGTTTTGGGGTGTGTCCCTCTATGACTGAGTGATGTCTTCTGTACCGTTCTGTACTGGTTTGCGCTTGAGAGCAACAGCGGGATATTTTTAACAATTTTTTCTCCGTCTTGTTCATCATTAAAGTCATTTCTGACAACGTTTTAGGCGAGAAATGAACTGTTTAGATTTCGAATATAGGCAGTCATCCGAAAATCGTTGCCGAATTAACAATTTGCTTCAAAGTTTTCGGAGTTGAGAAGCTCAGCTGGTGGCGGCCCCATGGATGCATTAAGAGAACGGTGGTCCGGATTGCTCGCTCGCTGGCCGGCCTGTCATGCTGGGACGCCCCGATGTAAGTTGCCGGTCTGTCAGACCGATCTCGTAAATAAGAGGCTTTTATTTCACAGTTGACGGATTGTTTATTTAAGTATCACAACACTTGTCCATCATAAGATTAACGGGAACGTGTGGTTAACTGTCTTTTTACCGTTAAACTCCACAAGCGCCTGGTCGCCGACACACACACACACACACACACACACACACACACACACACACACACACACACACACACACACACACACACACACACACACACACACACACACACACACACATGGCCACAGGCAGCGAGAGAGAGAGAGAGAGAGAGAGAGACAGAGAGAGAGAGAGAGAGAGACAGAGAGATACCTTCGGGAGACTTGTTTAAATTATGACATAGGCTACATTAGATTTAGTATATAGTTCATACTTTTTTTTTGACGTATTTCTCTTCTGATTTTAATGCTATAAAGAGCGTTGCCGTGCTTGCATCACTCCCCTTACCCCTCCTAGGCCAGTGGAAATGCACTTTCACTGTCACCTCTATCAGCTATAACGGTTCATTTTTAGTAGGCTATATTTTAGAACCTATCCATAACCCTTTTTTGCTATTTGCCTCATTATTTGATATACAAAAATATAAATAATGTCACACAGCGAATTAGTAATCATTTAAAAAATAATAATAATATAAAATCCAGCTCCTGCATGTGATTGGTTCACAGGGCTTGCTGAGGCTCCTACTTTGATCTGTTGCTGTTCTTTGCTAATGCTGTTATCAGTTATTATCAATGTTTGTGCAGACAGGTGATGGTTGGTGATGTTTTTCATAATATCGTTTGAAATCATACTTTCACACATTTTGGTTTTATCATCACCATAAGTTGCTGTGTGTGGTTGTTACATAAAGTATCTTGTGTTTATGCTCAGGTGGACTTGGTGATATGTTAATAACAATATTATGGTGATGTCTGGCTCAAAGAGGGAAAACTCACTGTTGTATGCCTCGAAAGAAACTAATGCATTTTGTGATATAGATTACCTAGATATTACACTTTTTTAAAATGAGACTCTGTAAATCGAGGGGATGGGGGGCCTACAAAACCTCTCAGCCCCGGGGCCTAACATTAGGTTAAGGCGGCCCTGATGACAAGCTACAGGCAAAAGCTAAAGTATCTCGGTCCTCTGGCAGTTATTACAGTTCTTGTACTTTTATTTTGACACGTTAATGTTACTTCCGGTCCAGCGCTGCATTGATATGAGCGACTTTCGATCTTCAACACGTAAGCCCATACAAAACAAGAACGAGACCTGTGTTCCGTCGGATTTTCAGTGATTACGCACATTAGGCCTACAAAAAATGAGCCCGTATTCTCGTTGTTGGGTTGAAACGGAAAGATGAAAAACAAAATAACAACATTTGAAAAACGAGCAATTTTCCACTTAATTTTCAAATTGCATGGACATTGAAAAAACGGGAAAACGGAGCTCATATTTCCGTTTTTTCGTTTTTGGTTTGAAACGAAAAACGAAATATCGACCCGTTATTTCGTTTTTTCGTTTTTGGTTTAAAACAAAAAACGGATTATACTTTAGTACCCTGACCTACAAGTCTAACTAAATTAAAGAAAACGACCCACAGAAATGTACAACTGTGCACTGCAAAAAGACAGCTGGCCATATGTCTAATCTCTCTAAACGCTCTGCTGCAATATCAGCATTACATTGAACTCGTGACAACTTAGGCTACATATTTCTTTTAGTTTACAATGAATTCTCACCCTGCCCTTCTCTCTTGTTCTTCTGGAAGTGTGCTCTCAGAAAGCAGAGAGGTTGATAGGCTCTGCGCTCAGGCCTACATTTATTGGGAACCATCAAAACCTGCGAGGGGCCGGATTTGGCCCTCGGGCCTTGAGTTTGACACGTGCATTAGGCTATCGACCAACCTTAATGATGATGGACGTTTTTATTGTCGGGGCTGTGATTGGCTGACTGTCCGGGGTGAAGAGGTGAAGATGGGGGTGATGGCCGATATCCAGCCGGCTACATGTGATCAGAAGTCCAAGTTGAATCCAAGTTTCACGCTCCGCAGGACCGCAGGCTTGATGACAGTGTGGTAAAACAATTACTGAGTAATCAAATATTCACTTTATTTACAACTTCTGACGCGAGTTTTATACTATAGAGTGTAAAAATAAGGTTATGTTCGCCTACGGTAGCTCCGCTGTGTGTCCTTGTAGCGTAACAGCGGTAATGGAGTTTTAAAGTTATAATGTGGTTAAATAAGAGCTCATTGGTGTGTTGGTTGTATGCCGAAGTGTCTAGTCTAAACTCCCGATTTAAATAAATCCTCACTCATGTTTGAAGACGGGAGAATTCTTATGAAAAAGGTAGCCTACATAATATATTGTGAGGTTTAATTAACGGAATATGGTTTGGCGATATCCCCGCATACAATATAATGGCATGTTTCGTAGATTAATTATTGTTAACCATTACAACAATACACACTGAGGACACACGCTAAGCTTTAAATGTGACCCGAATACTGCGAGATGAACTTTGTTTTCTCTACCAAACCTTGTTTAAAAGAGTGTGTTTTACGGTGTCTCTCTTCCACCGACTACCGCTGTGTATAGTATAGGTTGTTCGGATAAAAGTTACAGTCTAGCCAAAATACAAGCTCATTGGTGTGTTGGTTGGTTGCCGAATTTCTTAACCTAATCTCCCGATTATATAACATCCTTATTTATGTTTGGCGAGGTGAGAATTATTTATGAAAAAGCTAAACAAATATAAATTGTGAGATTTTGTTACTGGAATATGGTTGGGCGATTTCCCCGCATAAAATTAAACGGGATGTTTCGTGGATTAGTTAATTTTTAAACATTACAACAATGCACATCAAGGACACATAGATAAATTGCTGTGACTAATGTTACATATTCTGTGTGTTTTCATATTCTGCAGTCAGACCACAGCGACAGCAGCACCCCCTCTCTCCACACACGGTCTTAGGCTGACATCTGGTGGTGAGTTTATGTAACTGCATTGTATTTTATTTATTTGGTGCAATAACAACTATTGTTATTCTGTTCTTTATTTCTTTTTCTGCTTTCTTCTGTACGTTTTTTTGTCTCTCTCTAACTTCTGCATACTTTCAGCTATTTAAATATTAAGCTTTTAAGCATTTTATTTTAACATTGAAGTCAATGATAAGCAGAGATGGGAAGTAACGAAGTACAAATACTTCGTTACTGTACTTAAGTAGATTTTTCAGGTATTTTTACTTTACTTTACTATTTATTTTTGTGCCGACTTTTTACTTTTACTCCTTACATTTTTAACATAAATACCGGTACTTTCTACTCCTTACGTTTTACAAAAGTGGCTCGTTACTTACCCACTTACAAAAGCGCGATGATACGTAACAACATTGTTTGTGACAGAACGTTCTCATTTTCATTCATAAATTCACCCCGTCTGTGTTGGGAAGCTCTGACATTTGGACCTCCGGGGCTTCCGTGGCCCTGGATCTGACGTGAGGTCACTTAACGTTACTAAGCAACAACAAGTTGCATTCTTTGCGCGGTCTTTCCTTTCTCGCAACTAGTTAGTTACCTAGAGTTTGAACTAAGTTTTATAAGTAAAGAGATATGAAACGTTACTAAACAGACCTAAATAACACTACTTCAGTGTTTTCTGAAAGCTGCTGCCACG
Source organism: Gymnocephalus cernua (assembly GCA_023631565.1). Classification (NCBI taxonomy): domain Eukaryota; kingdom Metazoa; phylum Chordata; class Actinopteri; order Perciformes; family Percidae; genus Gymnocephalus; species Gymnocephalus cernua. The sequence continues at coordinate 30,661,762 of CM042444.1, forward strand.
TCGGGTGATACTGCAGCTGCCAGCAACGTTAGCCGGCTACTGTTACCTGGTAAGTGTAAGTAAGTTTTTCTTTTACTGTCTATGGGTAAGTGAGAGTAGCCTAGCTTATATGATACCGTGTGTGTGTACGTGCGTGTGTGTGTGTGCGTGCCTGTGTGTGTGTGTGCGCGCGCCTGTGTCTGTGTGTCTATGTGTGTGTGTACCTGTGTGTCTGAGTACAGCAGTAAACAGAATACAGTGTTTATATTTCCTTGTTTCAGATGATGAGAGAGACAGTGAGAACTCCTTCATTAGGTCAATGACTATGCAACATTAGAGTAAATTCTTAAATCTTAAATATGCATTGCTTTACACAATTAAATGACTATATGGTAATGTTAGTTAGCAATGGTCAGATAATTAACTAAAATAGAAACAGTGGAGCTTTTTTCTCCTTTCGTCTGCTTTTTATGCATTTGTTAGCCATGGTGTTGAAGATTGTAAACAGTTTATTAAATACTTTTGAGTAAATGTAGGCCCTTATCAGCAGATTTTACTGCTAATCAATACAAAAGTTGTATGATGATGCTAATTATTAGTCATGGTTTTGTGTGGCAGTGGGGGTGTGTCGGTTAAACGGCTTATTTGTGTGATGTGATGTCCAGTTGCGTTCAGGTTCGGTTGGGTTTCTCAAAAAGTGTTGTATTTCCAGGACTTAAATAAACGCCATCAATACTTAAACGTCAGTTGTCCGTGTACAGTTCGTATTCAGAAACGTCACAGTACCGACTGTCTGGGGTGTCGCTCTGGGACAGTAATCACAGTATACTCACTACAAAAATATAGACTACACCACTGGTTAGTTGTACTCTAAAAGTATGCAGAACTTACATGTAGATTCCTTTAAATGTTGATTAAAAATGAAACTGGATCTGTGAATTATTACAGAATCACAAGTGAATTCATATCTTGCTACTCAGTCAGAATCTTATTAACCTGGAGTCCCAGTCTCTGTCACAATAATCATATATGGGATGTTTTAGGCCTTTTGGCAGACATCCATTTAAAATGTAGACATGGCATATATACATAAAGAGCCTCGTCTCCATGGCTACTGAAGTTTCTCAGCTTGCACTCTAGTAACATTTGTGGTCCAGGTAGCTTTGCATAAAAATGGTTGTCATTCACAAGGCTACTTTTACTTTTATACTTTAAGTACATTTACAAGCCTGTACTTTGTTACTTTTACTTGAGTAAATAAGTTAAATCAGTACTTCTACTTTTACCAGAGTATTTTTTAACACAAGTATCTGTACTTCTACTTAAGTATGAGAAGTGAGTACTTTTCCCATCTCTGATGATAAGAAGCTTCAAATCAAAATGTATCTCCTACTTTCTTTCACCTACATAAGTGATTCTTATGTGATTCTTTAAACGATTCACAAAATCTTCAGGTATTCAGGGTGTGCTCAGTGTTTTGATATCTTTTACAGTTTTTGTGAAAAAGCTGTTTGTGTTTAGTGATCATTTCAGGTTGTTGCTTTTTCAAAGGGTGTGTATGTAGCTTCTCAGAGCGATGATGTCACAGATTACAGTGTAGGGCTGTAGAGTGTAGAATCATCTTAGTTCTTTCTCTATGAATTGCTCTTACACCCACAATTGTAACTTGACATGTACAATTTATACATCAAAACGTAGGTATTTTTGTCTAGTTGTAGACAATGTGCCCATGTATGCTGTAGAATTTATAGTTTTTGAATTACCTGCCTCAGAGCGGCAAGACCGTTGCTAAATCTCTCATTCAGCACAGTGTTATTTATGTTCATTCTCTTTGCGATTTCAGACTCAGTTATTATTTTTAAGTTTTATACCGATGCATTCGCAAAAGCCTTGTGTCTCTAAGAGGCCATCCATATGAAGACTCATTTGGATGCAAACTCACTTTTTTTGCATCGTTTGGGCCGATTGTCCACACGAATCCTGTAAAGGCACTGTCTGTAAACACACTTTTTTGAAACCTGGTCCCAGGGTGAATAAAAAAAAAAAACGGCTCATGTTTGGCTTCGTCTGGACGGCGAAACTGCATACGTGCGTATCGATGATGTCATCGACACACACCTCAGCCTCACTGCTGACTGCCTTCAACCCAGCTGACCATTGACCGCTAACGTTAGCGCGCTAGCAATCATGTCCGATAGAATGTAAACAGACACGTTTTCTAGATGGCCTTTATATAACGAGCAGTGGTGAAAGTTATTAAAGTCTAGTCCATGGCTGTATTAAGAGAACTATGGTATGTTATGAAAGGAAGTGGAAGTGACTGAAGGCTGCTCTTCTTCTTCATTGCGTTAATTTCTGTAGCAATAACAGCGGCGCCTACAGGCCTGGCATATGAAGTAGCGTGTAGAGTCATTTACAGATGGGTTTATGTGTACGTAAAGATGAAGTTATTGTATTGATAGCATATACAGTTTTGAATTTATAAAGGCTTCTTTGAAGTGGTCTTCAGCACCTTTCTCATACTGGATCTCACTGTCTACCAGTGTTTGTATTTAGCAGGTGTAGTAATTAAACATCAAAGGAAGGCTTGATTACAGCTGACGGAACACCTGCTGCTCCTCCTTATAGCATGACACAGCACTTTTTCCCAGACAGTGAAATTACAATCACTCTCTCTCCCTCTCTCTTTCCCTCTTTATCTCTCCCTGTCTCTCCCTTCCTCCCTCTCACCATTTCTCTCCTTTCCCTCTTCTCTCTCTCTCTCCCTTTCGCTCTCTCTCTTTTTTTCAAACAATTCATTTCATATTTCTGCATTTTCATCAGTGTTTCTCACAGCATTTGTAAGTCTTCCATACTCGTTCATGATTTTAAAAGCCATTCAGTTTAGCATCAGCTTTTCAAAAAACCTTTAAATATTGCACACATTTTATACACATTAGTGGTGTTGTTAAACTTTTTAATGAAATTCATGTTAATTAAAACATTCATAATTTTGCAACTATTCTCACTGCTTCAACTTCTCACAGATTTAAGCTGTTCATCCAGTTTAGCTTTAGCATTTTAGCTATTCCTTTAGCTATTCCGCACGCACGCACGCACGCACGCACACTTGTTGTATGCAATCAGGCCCGTTGCGACAAGGCAAGCAAACCAAGCAATGAGTGGTTAAGAATAAAATGCAACGACAAACTGTGAGCGCCCCTTTGATAGTCAATGCGGTAAAGTGCAATGACACTGTTATCAGGATCCCCCTCAAGGGGCCCCTCTCGTGATCTCTGCTGCCGGCAAAATACAAAACCTCGGTCGGCATTGGTCATCATGAAGCGGAATTTTGCTTCAGGAAGCCAGAAAAGGAAGAAGAGAAAGGAAGAGGAGGATAAGAAAAAACAATATAGTGGTAAGTGATAAATGACACTGGATGAAATAGCTCTACTTGTCTTGGTGTAATTTTGCAGCAGGTAGGCTAGCAAAAATATGTTTGTTAGCTAACGTTACCTGTAACCTGCCTGACGGCAAATGCTGCTTGTAACGAACAGTTAGTGCAACTTCGGACGGAATATGGTTACATACTAGCCTACAGTAATGTTTTTTAACGGGATAAGGAAGACGCAGATCTGCTCCAGAATCACTGTTTATCGTATTTAATGACATGACATTGCTATAGCTTTGTAATAGGTTTTGATGAAAGTGGCATAACGTTAGCATGCTATACTAACTATTCCACCGTGATAATCTATTTACCAAATGGGGGTTAGGAAAACCACACAATATATTCCGTGCATCAAACATTAGCTTGGGATGTTTTTAAGCATTATTAACCCTTAACAACGTGTTAGGAATATCTGGTCGTCTATGTAATGTTTATAGATGTTTTAAAAATGGTTTCTTAAAAGTTTACAAAAAATGTTTAATCATTACCCGATACCTAATATATTATATGATAGATATAATGTGTGTTACAATAAACTGTTAATTTACAGCACTACTAATAATTAGTAAACATTTAATTATAATTTCATTGTTTGCTAACAGTTAAATGACAATTAACTAAAGATGAATGAACTATCAATTTACCATCTATTAATGATTGTTATTATAAAGTGTTACCATCTTTTCTTTCTCCCTCAAGGTGCTTTGCTGACATTTCTCAGCCCTCAGGCTCTTCCTAAGGATACCTCCACTGATGAAGGTAGAGTGAATTTCTCTCACTGAGCTGAGCTGTTAATAGTGACCTCTTTCAATATGCTAACAGTGAAATGGTAAAACGTACTTCACAGGTAATTTCAGATTTGTTTTTTCAATTATTTTCCCAGCTACACCATCAACTTCACCCTCAACATCAACAGATGCATCACTTCTCAGTGCTGATGTTTCCTCTATAGCACAAGGTACCACCACAAGCTCTAGAATTACAGCTGATATCCTGCACAGCCCAGAGTTTAAACTGATAAGTGTGTGCTGTCATATTGTTAGAAAAAAACAGTGCAAATCACTATTGAATTCCCACCAAACTGTGTAAATACAGTCACTTTTGCCCATGGACATTTCAGAATTTTGAATATACAGTAGTGCCTGTCAAATTTCTAGGTGCACAGTTTATGCAACAGCAGTTTATGCACTGTAAACCTTTTTTTAGGGCTGTCGAAATACCGCGTTCATTTCGATTAATTAATCTGCGTAAAAATTAATCGCAATTAATCCATTCCATATTGACCTTTCACACAGAGCCGTTCTAAACACTATACAACTGTAAAATGAAGGAGTGAGAGCATGTGTGTAGCCTATTAAGAGACCAGAGTGCGCAGAACAGAAACATTTCCGGCTAGTTAACAGCTTAACAACTCAACAGCAGGTAACGTTAGCCTTCTGCTAGCTAGTAGCTGGATTAAACACGGTTAAAATGCTGCTGACAGCTAACGCTAAAGTTTGACTGTTTCGGCTGTTGTCGGAAGAGACGAGAGACGGTGCGTTCAATGAAGCTGGTAATCTACAGCCTCGCGGTGCATTCATAGTTGTTGTAAAATAGCCTTTTGAATTTATTTCCTCAGCATATTAGGTCATATTGTTGATTATATATAGTCTGTAATTAATTCGATTACATTTTTTAATCGATTGACAGCCCTACGTTTATATTTATATAAAGTGTGGGTGAACTTAAACTTTATGGCTATGCTGTGGTTCCTGTAGGCTTTGCGTGCGTGCGGGATTGGGGGGGGGGCCTCCATGTCCATTTTGCTTGGGGCCCCCAAATTCCTTCAAACGGCCCTGGTAGCAATAACAGCGCCGCCTACAGGCCTGGCATATGAATTAGCGTGTTGAGTCATTTACATATGGATTCATGTGTACGTGAATTTTCTTGAACCGAATCCAGGGAAGACGGATGTGTTTTCATCCTAACGTCTTCATGTGGACATGGCCTAAAGATGAACTTATTGTATTGATAGCATATACGGTTTTGAATTTATAAAGGCTTCTTTGAAGTGGTCTTCACCACCTTTCTCATACTGGATCTCACTGTCTACCAGTGTTTATATTTAGCAGGTGTAGTAATTAAACATCAAAGGAAGGCTTGATTACAGCTGACGGAACACCTGCTGCTCCTCCTTATAGCATGACACAGCACTCTCCCTCCCTCTCTCTTTCCCTCTTTATCTCTCTCCCTGTCTCTCCCTTCCCCCCTCTCGCCATTTCTCTCCTTTCCCTCTCCTCTCTCTCTCCCTTTCGCTCTCTGTCTCTTTTTATCAAACTATTCATTTCATATTTCTGCATTTTCATCATTGTTTCTCACAGCATTTGTAAGTCTTCCATACTTGTTCATGATTTTTCAGTTTAGCATCAGCTTTTCAAAAAACCTTTAAATATTGCACACATTTTATACACATTAGTGGTGTTCAACTTTTTAATGAAATTCATGTTAATTAAAACATTCATAATTTTCCAACTATTCTCACTACTTCAACAAGAAATATATAATTTAAGGCAAATATCTTTTAGATTACAAGTTCAAGATAGTTAATGTTGTGTTCTTGCTGTCTGCTAGCAGGGCCAACGTATAACAGTAGAGAGTCCCAGTATGTTACAGTAAAAGAAACGCACCAAACCGAAGTGGTTCACAGACACAAAAAAAAACAGGTGTTGGCAGACACAGGAAGACGCAGACAGATGCACAGACAGATGCAGACAGACGCACAGATACAGGCAGGCAGACGCAGGCAGATGCGCAGACGCAGGCAGGCAGAGGCAGGAAGGCAGATGCGCAGACGCAGGCAGGCAGGAAGGCAGATGCGCAGACGAAGGCAGATGCGCAGACGCAGGCAGATGCACAGACGCAGGCAGACACAGACAGACGCAGGCAGATGCGCAGACGCAGGCAGATGCGCAGACGCAGGCAGATGAAGGCAGATGCGCAGACGCAGGCAGGCAGACAGGCAGATGCGCAGATGCAGGCAGGCAGACGCAGGCAGATGCGCAGGCAGATGTGCAGACGCAGACAGACGCAAGCAGAGGCAGGCAGGCAGATGCACAGACGCAGGCAGACACACAAACGCAGGCAGATGCGTAGACGCAGGCAGAGAGACGCAGGCATATGCAGGCATATGCAGGCAGGCAGACGCAGACAGATGTTGGCAGACACAGGAAGACGCAGACAGATGAACAGACAGATGCAGACAGACGCGCAGATGCAGGCAGACAAACGCAGGCAGATGCGCAGACGCAGGCAGATGCACAGACGCAGACAGACGCAAGCAGAGGCAGGCAGGCAGATGCGCAGACGCAGGCAGATGCACAGACACAGGCAGACACAGACGCAGGCAGATGCGCAGACACAGGCAGGCAGGCAGACGCAGGCAGATGTGCAGACACAGGCAGGCAGGCAGACGCAGGCAGATGTGCAGATGCGCAGACGAGGGCAGGCAGACGCAGGCAGATGCGCAGACGCAGGCAGACGCAGGCAGAGAGACGCAGGCATATGCAGGCAGATGCAGACAGATGTTGGCAGACACAGGAAGATGCAGACAGACGCAGCCGTACAGACGCACAGATGCAGGCAGATGCACAGATGCAGGCAGGCAGATGCAGACAGATGCGCAGACGCAGGCAGGTGCGCAGACGCAGGCAGGCAGACGCAGGCAGATGTGCAGACGCAGGCAGGCAGATGCGCAGATGCAGACAGACGCAAGCAGAGGCAGGCAGGCAGATGCGCAGACACAGGCAGGCAGACACAGGCAGATGCGCAGGCAGACGCAGGCAGATGTGCAGACGCAGACAGACGCAAGCAGAGGCAGGCAGGCAGATGCACAGACGCAGGCAGACACACAAACGCAGGCAGATGCGTAGACGCAGGCAGAGAGACGCAGGCATATGCAGGCAGGCAGACGCAGACAGATGTTGGCAGACACAGGAAGATGCAGACAGACGCAGCCGTACAGACGCACAGATGCAGGCAGACGCACAGATGCAGGCAGGCAGACGCAGGCAGATGCGCAGACGCAGGCAGACACACAGACGCAGGCAGATGCGCAGACGCAGGCAGGCAGACGCAGGCAAATACGCAGGCAGATGCGCAGACGCAGGCAGGCAGATGCACAGACGTAGGCAGGCGGACGCAGGCAGATGCACAGACACAGACGCAAGCAGAGGCAGGCAGGCAGATGCGCAGATGCAGGCAGAGAGACGCAGGCAGATGCGCAGACGTAGGCAGGCAGATGAGCAGACAGATGCAGGCAGATGCGCTGACGCAGGCAGGCAGGCAGGCGCAGGCAGATGCAGACAGATGCAGACAAACGCACAGATGCAGGCAGGCAGACGCATGCAGATGTGCAGACGCAGGCAGATGCGCAGATGCAGGCAGACAGACGCAGGCATATGCAGGCAGGCAGACGCACAGACAGATGTTGGCAGACACAGGAAGACGCAGGCACAGATGCAGGCAGATGCACAGACAGATGCAGGCAGACGCACAGATGCAGGCAGGCAGATGCACAGACGCAGGCAGACGGACGCAGGCTGAGGCAGGCAGACAGATGCAGGCAGATGTACAGACACAGGCAGATGCACAGACGGACGCAGGCAGATGCGCAGACGCAGGCAGACGCACACACAGATGCAGGCAGGCAGGCAGACACAAGCAGGCAGATGCAGGCAGATGTGCAGACGCAGGCAGATAGACGCAGGCATATGCAGGCAGAGGCAGGCAGACGCAGGCAGATGGACGCAGGCATATGCAGGCAGAGGCAGGCAGACGCAGGCAGATGCACAGACGCAGGCATATGCGCAGACGCACACACAGATGCAGCCAGAGGCAGGCAGACGCAGGCAGGCAGATGCAGGCAGATGTGCAGATGCAGGCAGACAGACGCAGGCAGACGCAGGCAGAGGCAGGCTGACGCAGGCAGACGCACACACAGATGCAGGCAGGCAGGCAGACGCAGGCAGGTAGATGCAGGCAGATGTGCAGACGCAGGCAGACAGACGCAGGCAGACAGACGCAGGCAGAGGCAGGCTGACGCAGGCAGATGCGCAGACACAGGCAGAGAGACAGTCATATGCAGGCAGACAGATGCAGGCAGATGCACAGACGCAGGCAGATGCACAGACACAGGCAGATGCAGGCAGACGCATAGACGCAGGCAGACACACACACAGATGCAGGCAGGCAGACGCCGGCAAGCAGATGCAGGCAGATGCGCAGACGCAGGCAGATGCACACACAGATGCAGGCAGGCAGGCAAACGCAAGCAGGCAGATGCAGGCAGATGTGCAGACGCAGGCAGACAGATGCAGGCATATGCAGGCAGAGGCAGGCAGACGCAGGCAGACGCACACACAGATGCAGGCAGATGCAGGCAGACAGACGCAGGCAGAGGCAGGCTGATGCAGGCAGATGCGCAGACACAGGCAGACAGACAGGCATATGCAGGCAGACGCACAGACGCAGACAGGCAGGCTCCCTTCTTCTCCCTTTCACCATTCTCTCCTTTCCCTCTCCTCTCTCTCTCCCTTTCGCTCTCTCTTTTTTTCACACAATACGTTTCATAGTTCTGCATTTTCATCAGTGTTTCTCACAGGATTTTTAAGTCTTCCGTACTTATTCATGATTTTTAAAGCCATTCAGTTTAGCGTCAGCTTTTCAAAAAACCTTTAATATTGCACACATTTATACATTAGTGGTGTTTTTCAACTTTTTTAAATGAAATTCATGTCCATTCATACTTTTCCACCTATTCTCACTACTTCAGCTTCTTATGGATTTAAGCCATCATCCACTTAGCTTAGCTTTAGCAATTTAGCTATTCAGCATTCCCACGCACTTTCTGCAGGGAATGCATTTTCTAGTTTTTTGTAGGATAAAAGCGATTAAAAATCGTATAGTATAGTTCATGTAGCTCATTGTTGTGTTTTTTGAATGCCAAATTTATGAGTCTAAACTCCAGATTTTAACAAATACTAACCCATGTTTATCCAAAGGAGGATTCTGTATTAAAAACTTAAAATGGTATAAATTGTGAAATTTTGTTAATCAATATGGTTTGGCAATCTTCCCACCTAAAATATAACGACATGTTTTGTGGATTAGTTGTTAAACATTACAACAATGCACATCAAGGACATATAATTAAGTTGCTGTGACTAATGTTACATATTCTGTGTTTTCATATTCTGCAGTCAGACCACAGCGACAGCAGCACCCCCTCTCTCCACACAAGGTCTTAGGCTGACATCTGGTGGTGAGTTTGTGTAACTGCATTGGAATCTTTTTCTTCTTTTTTTAAATGTAAACAGGGAAGTAGGAAGCAGAAAGGAACCACATAATGTTTACAACAGTAATACATTCATTATATTTCAGTAGCTTTAAAAATAAAAAACTATTTATCCACTTGAACAATAAAATCCTATAAGACGGACGCTGGCAGATGCACAGACGCAGGCAGACGCACACAGATGCAGATGCAGGCAGGCAGGCAGATGCAGGCAGATGTGCAGACGCAGGCATATGCAGGCAGGCAGACGCAGGCAGATGCACAGATGCAGGCAGACGCAGGCAGACACACAGACGGACGCCGGCATATGCGAAGACGCAGGCAGAGGCAGGCAGGCAGACACAGGCAGATGTTGGCAGACAGATGCAGGCAGACAGACTTAGACGCACAGACAAATGTTGGCAGACAGGAAGACGCAGACAGACGCTCAGACGCACAGATGCAGGCAGATGCACAGATGCAGGCAGACGCACAGATGCAGGCAGAGGCTAGGCAGACATAGGCAGATGCGCAGACGCAGGCAGGCAGATGCACAGACGCAGTCAGGCAGACGCTGGCAGATGCACAGACGCAGGCAGACGCACACACAGATGCAGGCAGGCAGACGCAGGCAGGCAGATGCAGGCAGATGTGCAGACGCAGGCATATGCAGGCAGACCGACGCAGGCAAGCAGACGCAGGCAGATGCACAGACACAGGCAGGCAGACGCAGGCAGATGCGCAGATGCAGGCAGGCAGACGCAGGCAGACGCACAGACGCAGGCAGGCAGACGCAGGCAGGCAGACGCACAGACGTAGGCAGATGCAGGCAGACGCAAGCAGATGCAGGCAGACGCAAGCAGACGCAGGCAGGCAGATGCAGGCAGACAGACGCAGGCAGATGCATAGATGCAGGCAGACAGATGCAGGCAGACAGACGTAGATGCACAGACAGATGTTGGAAGACGCAGACAGACGCAGATGCTCAGACACACAGATGCAGGCAGATGCACAGACAGATGCAGGCAGACGCACAGATGCAGGCAAGCAGACGCAGGCAGATGCGCAGACGCAGGCAGACAGACGCAGGCAGAGGCAGATGCGCAGACGCAGGCAGGCAGACGCAGGCAGATGCACAGACGCAGGCAGGCAGACGCAGGCAGATGCACAGACGCAGGCAGGCAGATCCAGGCAGATGCAGGCAGACGGAGACGCAGGCAGACGCACACACAGATGCAGGCAGACGCAGGCAGGCAGGCAGATGCAGGCAGATGTGCAGACGCAGGCAGACGCAGGCATATGCAGGCAGGCAGATGCAGGCAGACCGACGCAGGCAAGCAGATGCAGGCAGATGCACAGGCAGATGCACAGACACAGGCAGGCAGACGCACAAACGCAGACGCACAGATGCAGGCGGACACAGACGCAGGCAGGCAGATGCAGGCAGACGCACAGACGCAGGCAGGCAGACGCAAGCAGGCAGATGCAGGCAGACAGACGCAGGCAGGCAGAGGCAGGCTGACGCAGGCAGATGCGCAGACACAGGCAGATGCAGGCAGATGCAGGCAGACACACACACAGATGCAGGCAGGCAGACGCAGGCAGATGTGCAGACGCAGGCAGATGCAGGCAGACGCAGGCAGGCAGATGCAGGCAGACCGACGCTGGCAAGCAGACGCAGGCAGATGCACAGACACAGGCAGGCAGATGCAGGCAGACGCACAGACGCAGGCAGGCAGATGCAGGCAGACGCACAGACGCAGGCAGGCAGACGAAAGCAGACGCACAGACGCAGGCAGATGCAGGCAGACGCAAGCAGATGCAGGCAGACGCAGGCAGACGCAAGCAGACGCAGGCAGGCAGACGCAGGCAGACGCACAGACGCAGGCAGGCAGATTCAGGCAAACGCACAGATGCAGGCAGGCAGACGCAGGCAGATGCACAGATGCAGGGAGACAGACAGGCAGATGCAGGCAAATGCGCAGACGCAGGCAGATGCACAGGCAGATGCAGACAGACGCACAGATGCAGGCAGACAAACGCAGGCAGATGCGCAGACGCAGGCAGGCAGAGGCAGGCAGGCAGATGAGCAGGCGCAGGCAGATGCACAGACACAGGCAGACACAGACGCAGGCAGATGCGCAGACACAGGCAGGCAGGCAGACGCAGGCAGATGTGCAGACGCAGGCAGATGCGCAGACGCAGGCAGGCAGACGCAGGCAGATGCGCAGATGCAGGCAGACGCAGGCAGAGAGACGCAGGCATATGCAGGCAGATGCAGACAGATGTTGGCAGACACAGGAAGATGCAGACAGACGCAGCCGTACAGACGCACAGATGCAGGCAGACGCACAGATGCAGGCAGGCAGACGCAGACAGATGCGCAGACACAGGCAGACAGATACAGGCAGGCAGACGCAGACAGATGCGCAGACGCAGGCAGACACAGACAGCCGCAGGCAGATGCGCAGATGAAGGCAGGCAGACGCAGGCAGATGCGCAGACGCAGGCAGGCAGGCAGGCAGACGCAGGCAGATGCGCAGACGCAGGCAGGCAGATGCGCAGACGCAGACACAAGCAGGCAGATGCGCAGACAGATGCAGACGCAGGCAGATGCGCAGACGCAGGCAGACACACAGACGCAGGCAGATGCGCAGACGCAGGCAGGCAGGCAGACGCAGGCAAATACGCAGGCAGATGCGCAGACGCAGGCAGACACACAGACGCAGGCAGATGCACAGACGCAGGCAGGCAGGCAGACGCAGGCAAATATGCAGGCAGATGCGCAGACACAGGCAGATGCGCAGACACAGGCAGATGCGCAGACGCAGGCAGGCGGACGCAGGCAGATGCACAGACACAGACAGATGCAAGCAGAGGCAGGCAGGCAGATGCGCAGACGCAGGCAGAGAGACGCAGGCATATGCAGGCAGGCAGATGCAGGCAGACAGATGCAGACGCACAGACAGATGTTTGCAGACACAGGAACACGGACGCAGGCTGAGGCAGGCAGACGCAGGCAAATACGCAGGCAGATGCGCAGACGCAGGCAGACACACAGACGCAGGCAGATGCACAGACGCAGGCAGGCAGGCAGACGCAGGCAAATATGCAGGCAGATGTACAGACACAGGCAGATGCACAGACGGACGCAGGCAGATGCGCAGACGCAGGCAGACGCACACACAGATGCAGGCAGGCAGGCAGACGCAAGCAGGCAGATGCAGGCAGATGTGCAGACGCAGGCAGATAGACGCAGGCATATGCAGGCAGAGGCAGGCAGACGCAGGCAGATGCACAGACGCAGGCAGATGCGCAGACGCACACACAGATGCAGGCAGAGGCAGGCAGACGCAGGCAGGCAGATGCAGGCAGATGTGCAGATGCAGGCAGAGGCAGGCTGACGCAGGCAGATGCGCAGACACAGGCAGAGAGACAGTCATATGCAGGCAGACAGATGCAGGCAGATGCACAGACGCAGGCAGATGCACAGACGCAGGCAGATGCAGGCAGACGCATAGACGCAGCCAGACACACACACACACAGATGCAGGCAGGCAGACGCCGGCAAGCAGATGCAGGCAGATGCGCAGACGCAGGCAGATGCACACACAGATGCAGGCAGGCAGGCAGACGCAAGCAGGCAGATGCAGGCAGATGTGCAGACGCAGGCAGACAGATGCAGGCATATGCAGGCAGAGGCAGGCAGACGCAGGCAGACGCACACACAGATGCAGGCAGATGCAGGCAGACAGACGCAGGCAGAGGCAGGCTGATGCAGGCAGATGCGCAGACACAGGCAGACAGACAGGCATATGCAGGCAGACGCACAGACGCAGACAGGCAGGCTCCCTTCTTCTCCCTTTCACCATTTCTCTCCTTTCCCTCTCCTCTCTCTCTCCCTTTCGCTCTCTCTTTTTTTCACACAATACGTTTCATAGTTCTGCATTTTCATCAGTGTTTCTCACAGGATTTTTAAGTCTTCCGTACTTATTCATGATTTTTAAAGCCATTCAATTCAGTTTAGCGTCAGCTTTTCAAAAAACCTTTAATATTGCACACATTTATACATTAGTGGTGTTTTTCAACTTTTTTAAATGAAATTCATGTCCATTCATACTTTTCCACCTATTCTCACTACTTCAGCTTCTTATGGATTTAAGCCATCATCCACTTAGCTTAGCTTTAGCAATTTAGCTATTCAGCATTCCCACGCACTTTCTGCAGGGAATGCATTTTCTAGTTTTTTGTAGGATAAAAGCGATTAAAAATCGTATAGTATAGTTCATGTAGCTCATTGTTGTGTTTTTTGAATGCCAAATTTATGAGTCTAAACTCCAGATTTTAACAAATACTAACCCATGTTTATCCAAAGGAGGATTCTGTATTAAAAACTTAAAAATGTATAAATTGTGAAATTTTGTTAATCAATATGGTTTGGCAATCTTCCCACCTAAAATATAACGGCATGTTTTGTGGATTAGTTGTTAAACATTACAACAATGCACATCAAGGACATATAATTAAGTTGCTGTGACTAATGTTACATATTCTGTGTGTTTTCATATTCTGCAGTCAGACCACAGCGACAGCAGCACCCCCTCTCTCCACACAAGGTCTTAGGCTGACATCTGGTGGTGAGTTTGTGTAACTGCATGGGAATCTTTTTCTTCTTTTTTTAAATGTAAACAGGGAAGTAGGAAGCAGAAAGGAACCACATAATGTTTACAACAGTAATACATTCATTATATTTCAGTAGCTTTAAAAATAAAAAACTATTTATCCACTTGAACAATAAAATCCTATAAGACGGACGCTGGCAGATGCACAGACGCAGGCAGACGCACACAGATGCAGATGCAGGCAGGCAGGCAGATGCAGGCAGATGTGCAGACGCAGGCATATGCAGGCAGGCAGACGCAGGCAGATGCACAGATGCAGGCAGACGCAGGCAGACACACAGACGGACGCCGGCATATGCGAAGACGCAGGCAGAGGCAGGCAGGCAGACACAGGCAGATGTTGGCAGACAGACGCAGGCAGACAGACTTAGACGCACAGACAAATGTTGGCAGACAGGAAGACGCAGACAGACGCTCAGACGCACAGATGCAGGCAGATGCACAGATGCAGGCAGACGCACAGATGCAGGCAGAGGCTAGGCAGACATAGGCAGATGCGCAGACGCAGGCAGGCAGATGCACAGACGCAGTCAGGCAGACGCTGGCAGATGTACAGACGCAGGCAGACGCACACACAGATGCAGGCAGGCAGACGCAGGCAGGCAGATGCAGGCAGATGTGCAGACGCAGGCATATGCAGGCAGACCGACGCAGGCAAGCAGACGCAGGCAGATGCACAGACACAGGCAGGCAGACGCAGGCAGATGCGCAGATGCAGGCAGGCAGACGCACAGACGCAGGCAGGCAGACGCAGGCAGGCAGACGCACAGACGTAGGCAGATGCAGGCAGATGCAAGCAGATGCAGGCAGACGCAAGCAGACGCAGGCAGGCAGATGCAGGCAGACAGACGCAGGCAGATGCATAGATACAGGCAGACAGATGCAGGCAGACAGACGTAGATGCACAGACAGATGTTGGAAGACGCAGACAGACGCAGATGCTCAGACACACAGATGCAGGCAGATGCACAGACAGATGCAGGCAGACGCACAGATGCAGGCAAGCAGACGCAGGCAGATGCGCAGACGCAGGCAGACAGACGCAGGCAGAGGCAGATGCGCAGACGCAGGCAGGCAGACGCAGGCAGATGCACAGACGCAGGCAGGCAGACGCAGGCAGATGCACAGACGCAGGCAGGCAGATCCAGGCAGATGCAGGCAGACGGAGACGCAGGCAGACGCACACACAGATGCAGGCAGACGCAGGCAGGCAGGCAGATGCAGGCAGATGTGCAGACGCAGGCAGACGCAGGCATATGCAGGCAGGCAGATGCAGGCAGACCGACGCAGGCAAGCAGATGCAGGCAGATGCACAGACACAGGCAGGCAGACGCAGGCAGACGCACAAACGCAGACGCACAGATGCAGGCGGACACAGACGCAGGCAGGCAGATGCAGGCAGACGCACAGACGCAGGCAGGCAGACGCAAGCAGGCAGATGCAGGCAGACAGACGCAGGCAGGCAGAGGCAGGCTGACGCAGGCAGATGCGCAGACACAGGCAGATGCAGGCAGATGCAGGCAGACACACACACAGATGCAGGCAGGCAGACGCAGGCAGATGTGCAGACGCAGGCAGATGCAGGCATATGCAGGCAGGCAGATGCAGGCAGACCGACGCTGGCAAGCAGACGCAGGCAGATGCACAGACACAGGCAGGCAGATGCAGGCAGACGCACAGACGGAGGCAGGCAGATGCAGGCAGACGCACAGACGCAGGCAGGCAGACGAAAGCAGACGCACAGACGCAGGCAGATGCAGGCAGACGCAAGCAGATGCAGGCAGACGCAGGCAGACGCAAGCAGACGCAGGCAGGCAGACGCAGGCAGACGCACAGACGCAGGCAGGCAGATTCAGGCAAACGCACAGATGCAGGCAGGCAGACGCAGGCAGATGCACAGATGCAGGGAGACAGCCAGATGCAGGCAAATGCGCAGACGCAGGCAGATGCACAGGCAGATGCAGACAGACGCACAGATGCAGGCAGACAAACGCAGGCAGATGCGCAGACGCAGGCAGGCAGAGGCAGGCAGGCAGATGAGCAGGCGCAGGCAGATGCACAGACACAGGCAGACACAGACGCAGGCAGATGCGCAGACACAGGCAGGCAGGCAGACGCAGGCAGATGTGCAGACGCAGGCAGATGCAGGCAGATGCGCAGACGCAGGCAGGCAGACGCAGGCAGATGCGCAGATGCAGGCAGACGCAGGCAGAGAGACGCAGGCATATGCAGGCAGATGCAGACAGATGTTGGCAGACACAGGAAGATGCAGACAGACGCAGCCGTACAGACGCACAGATGCAGGCAGACGCACAGATGCAGGCAGGCAGACGCAGACAGATGCGCAGACACAGGCAGACAGATACAGGCAGGCAGACGCAGACAGATGCGCAGACGCAGGCAGACACAGACAGCCGCAGGCAGATGCGCAGATGAAGGCAGGCAGACGCAGGCAGATGCGCAGACGCAGGCAGGCAGGCAGGCAGACGCAGGCAGATGCGCAGACGCAGGCAGGCAGATGCGCAGACGCAGACACAAGCAGGCAGATGCGCAGACAGATGCAGACGCAGGCAGATGCGCAGACGCAGGCAGACACACAGACGCAGGCAGATGCGCAGACGCAGGCAGGCAGGCAGACGCAGGCAAATACGCAGGCAGATGCGCAGACGCAGGCAGACACACAGACGCAGGCAGATGCACAGACGCAGGCAGGCAGGCAGACGCAGGCAAATATGCAGGCAGATGCGCAGACACAGGCAGATGCGCAGACGCAGGCAGGCGGACGCAGGCAGATGCACAGACACAGACAGATGCAAGCAGAGGCAGGCAGGCAGATGCGCAGACGCAGGCAGAGAGACGCAGGCATATGCAGGCAGGCAGATGCAGGCAGACAGATGCAGACGCACGGACAGATGTTGGCAGACACAGGAACACGCAGACAAACGCAGCTGTACAGACGCACAGACGCAGGCAGGCAGATGCGCAGACGCAGGCAGACAGACGCCGGCAGAGGCAGGCAGGCAGATGCGCAGACGCAGGCAGACAGACGCAGGCAGAGGCAGGCAGGCAGGCAGACGCAGGCAGATGCGCAGACGCAGGCAGATGCGCAGACACAGGCAGGCAGGCAGACGCAGGCAGATGCAGGCAGACGCAAGCAGATGCAGGCAGACGCAGGCAGACGCAAGCAGACGCAGGCAGGCAGACGCACAGACGCAGGCAGGCAGATTCAGGCAAACGCACAGATGCAGGCAGGCAGACGCAGGCAGATGCACAGATGCAGGGAGACAGACAGGCAGATGAAGGCAAATGCGCAGACGCAGGCAGATGCACAGGCAGATGCAGACAGACGCACAGATGCAGGCAGACAAACGCAGGCAGATGCGCAGACGCAGGCAGGCAGAGGCAGGCAGGCAGATGAGCAGGCGCAGGCAGATGCACAGACACAGGCAGACACAGACGCAGGCAGATGCGCAGACACAGGCAGGCAGGCAGACGCAGGCAGATGTGCAGACGCAGGCAGATGCAGGCAGATGCGCAGACGCAGGCAGGCAGACGCAGGCAGATGCGCAGATGCAGGCAGACGCAGGCAGAGAGACGCAGGCATATGCAGGCAGATGCAGACAGATGTTGGCAGACACAGGAAGATGCAGACAGACGCAGCCGTACAGACGCACAGATGCAGGCAGACGCACAGATGCAGGCAGGCAGACGCAGACAGATGCGCAGACACAGGCAGACAGATACAGGCAGGCAGACGCAGACAGATGCGCAGACGCAGGCAGACACAGACAGCCGCAGGCAGATGCGCAGATGAAGGCAGGCAGACGCAGGCAGATGCGCAGACGCAGGCAGGCAGGCAGGCAGACGCAGGCAGATGCGCAGACGCAGGCAGGCAGATGCGCAGACGCAGACACAAGCAGGCAGATGCGCAGACAGATGCAGACGCAGGCAGATGCGCAGACGCAGGCAGACACACAGACGCAGGCAGATGCACAGACGCAGGCAGGCAGGCAGACGCAGGCAAATATGCAGGCAGATGCGCAGACACAGGCAGATGCGCAGACGCAGGCAGGCGGACGCAGGCAGATGCACAGACACAGACAGATGCAAGCAGAGGCAGGCAGGCAGATGCGCAGACGCAGGCAGAGAGACGCAGGCATATGCAGGCAGGCAGATGCAGGCAGACAGATGCAGACGCACAGACAGATGTTGGCAGACACAGGAACACGCAGACAAACGCAGCTGTACAGACGCACAGACGCAGGCAGGCAGATGCGCAGACGCAGGCAGACAGACGCCGGCAGAGGCAGGCAGGCAGATGCGCAGACGCAGGCAGACAGACGCAGGCAGAGGCAGGCAGGCAGGCAGACGCAGGCAGATGCGCAGACGCAGGCAGATGCGCAGACACAGGCAGGCAGGCAGACGCAGGCAGATGCAGGCAGACGCAAGCAGATGCAGGCAGACGCAGACAGACGCAAGCAGACGCAGGCAGGCAGACGCACAGACGCAGGCAGGCAGATTCAGGCAAACGCACAGATGCAGGCAGGCAGACGCAGGCAGATGCACAGATGCAGGGAGACAGACAGGCAGATGAAGGCAAATGCGCAGACGCAGGCAGATGCACAGGCAGATGCAGACAGACGCACAGATGCAGGCAGACAAACGCAGGCAGATGCGCAGACGCAGGCAGGCAGAGGCAGGCAGGCAGATGAGCAGGCGCAGGCAGATGCACAGACACAGGCAGACACAGACGCAGGCAGATGCGCAGACACAGGCAGGCAGGCAGACGCAGGCAGATGTGCAGACGCAGGCAGATGCAGGCAGATGCGCAGACGCAGGCAGGCAGACGCAGGCAGATGCGCAGATGCAGGCAGACGCAGGCAGAGAGACGCAGGCATATGCAGGCAGATGCAGACAGATGTTGGCAGACACAGGAAGATGCAGACAGACGCAGCCGTACAGACGCACAGATGCAGGCAGACGCACAGATGCAGGCAGGCAGACGCAGACAGATGCGCAGACACAGGCAGACAGATACAGGCAGGCAGACGCAGACAGATGCGCAGACGCAGGCAGACACAGACAGCCGCAGGCAGATGCGCAGATGAAGGCAGGCAGACGCAGGCAGATGCGCAGACGCAGGCAGGCAGGCAGGCAGACGCAGGCAGATGCGCAGATGCAGGCAGGCAGATGCGCAGACGCAGACACAAGCAGGCAGATGCGCAGACAGATGCAGACGCAGGCAGATGCGCAGACGCAGGCAGACACACAGACGCAGGCAGATGCACAGACGCAGGCAGGCAGGCAGACGCAGGCAAATATGCAGGCAGATGCGCAGACACAGGCAGATGCGCAGACGCAGGCAGGCGGACGCAGGCAGATGAGCAGGCGCAGGCAGATGCACAGACACAGGCAGACACAGACGCAGGCAGATGCGCAGACACAGGCAGGCAGGCAGACGCAGGCAGATGTGCAGACGCAGGCAGAAGCAGGCAGATGCGCAGACGCAGGCAGGCAGGCAGACGCAGGCAGATGCGCAGATGCAGGCAGACGCAGGCAGAGAGACGCAGGCATATGCAGGCAGATGCAGACAGATGTTGGCAGACACAGGAAGATGCAGACAGACGCAGCCGTACAGACGCACAGATGCAGGCAGACGCACAGATGCAGGCAGGCAGACGCAGACAGATGCGCAGACACAGGCAGACAGATACAGGCAGGCAGACGCAGACAGATGCGCAGACGCAGGCAGACACAGACAGCCGCAGGCAGATGCGCAGATGAAGGCAGGCAGACGCAGGCAGATGCGCAGACGCAGGCAGGCAGACGCAGGCAGATGCGCAGACGCAGGCAGGCAGATGCGCAGACGCAGACACAAGCAGGCAGATGCGCAGACAGATGCAGACGCAGGCAGATGCGCAGACGCAGGCAGACACACAGACGCAGGCAGATGCACAGACGCAGGCAGGCAGGCAGACGCAGGCAAATATGCAGGCAGATGCGCAGACACAGGCAGATGCGCAGACGCAGGCAGGCGGACGCAGGCAGATGCACAGACACAGACAGATGCAAGCAGAGGCAGGCAGGCAGATGCGTAGACGCAGGCAGAGAGACGCAGGCATATGCAGGCAGGCAGATGCAGGCAGACAGATGCAGACGCACAGACAGATGTTGGCAGACACAGGAACACGCAGACAAACGCAGCTGTACAGACGCACAGACGCAGGCAGGCAGATGCGCAGACGCAGGCAGACAGACGCCGGCAGAGGCAGGCAGGCAGATGCGCAGACGCAGGCAGACAGACGCAGGCAGAGGCAGGCAGGCAGGCAGATGCAGGCAGATGCGCAGACGCAGGCAGATGCGCAGACACAGGCAGGCAGGCAGACCCAGGCAGATGCGCAGACGCAGGCTGATGCGCATACGCAGGCAGGCAGATGCAGGCAGATGCGCAGACGTAGGCAGGCAGATGCGCTGACGCAGGCAGGCAGGCAGACGCAGGCAGATGCAGACAGATGCAGACAAACGCACAGATGCAGGCAAGCAGACGCATGCAGATGCGCAGACGCAGGCAGATGCGCAGATGCAGGCAGACAGACGCAGGCATATGCAGGCAGGCAGACGCACAGACAGATGTTGGCAGACACAGGAAGACGCAGGCAGACGCACAGATGCAGGCAGATGCACAGACAGATGCAGGCAGACGCACAGATGCAGGCAGGCAGATGCACAGACGCAGGCAGACGGACGCAGGCTGAGGCAGGCAGACAGATGCAGGCAGATGTACAGACACAGGCAGATGCACAGACGGACGCAGGCAGATGCGCAGACGCAGGCAGACGCACACACAGATGCAGGCAGGCAGGCAGACGCAAGCAGGCAGATGCAGGCAGATGTGCAGACGCAGGCAGATAGACGCAGGCATATGCAGGCAGAGGCAGGCAGACGCAGGCAGATGCACAGACGCAGGCAGATGCGCAGACGCACACACAGATGCAGGCAGAGGCAGGCAGACGCAGGCAGGCAGATGCAGGCAGATGTGCAGACGCAGGCAGACAGACGCAGGCAGACAGACGCAGGCAGAGGCAGGCTGACGCAGGCAGATGCGCAGACGCACACACAGATGCAGGCAGAGGCAGGCAGACGCAGGCAGGCAGATGCAGGCAGATGTGCAGACGCAGGCAGACAGACGCAGGCAGACAGACGCAGGCAGAGGCAGGCTGACGCAGGCAGATGCGCAGACACAGGCAGAGAGACAGTCATATGCAGGCAGACAGATGCAGGCAGATGCACAGACGCAGGCAGATGCACAGACGCAGGCAGATGCAGGCAGACGCATAGACGCAGCCAGACACACACACACACACAGATGCAGGCAGGCAGACGCCGGCAAGCATATGCAGGCAGATGCGCAGACGCAGGCAGATGCACACACAGATGCAGGCAGGCAGGCAGACGCAAGCAGGCAGATGCAGGCAGATGTGCAGACGCAGGCAGACAGATGCAGGCATATGCAGGCAGAGGCAGGCAGACGCAGGCAGACGCACACACAGATGCAGGCAGATGCAGGCAGACAGACGCAGGCAGAGGCAGGCTGATGCAGGCAGATGCGCAGACACAGGCAGACAGACAGGCATATGCAGGCAGACGCACAGACGCAGACAGGCAGGCTCCCTTCTTCTCCCTTTCACCATTTCTCTCCTTTCCCTCTCCTCTCTCTCTCCCTTTCGCTCTCTCTTTTTTTCACACAATACGTTTCATAGTTCTGCATTTTCATCAGTGTTTCTCACAGGATTTTTAAGTCTTCCGTACTTATTCATGATTTTTAAAGCCATTCAATTCAGTTTAGCGTCAGCTTTTCAAAAAACCTTTAATATTGCACACATTTATACATTAGTGGTGTTTTTCAACTTTTTTAAATGAAATTCATGTCCATTCATACTTTTCCACCTATTCTCACTACTTCAGCTTCTTATGGATTTAAGCCATCATCCACTTAGCTTAGCTTTAGCAATTTAGCTATTCAGCATTCCCACGCACTTTCTGCAGGGAATGCATTTTCTAGTTTTTTGTAGGATAAAAGCGATTAAAAACTGTTTTAAAATGTATAGTATAGTTCATGTAGCTCATTTTTGTGTTTTTTGAATGCCAAATGTATGAGTCTAAACTCCAGATTTTAACAAATACTAACCCATGTTTATCCAAAGGAGGATTCTGTATTAAAAACTTAAAAATGTATAAATTGTGAAATTTTGTTAATCAATATGGTTTGGCAATCTTCCCACCTAAAATATAACGACATGTTTTGTGGATTAGTTGTTAAACATTACAACAATGCACATCAAGGACATATAATTAAGTTGCTGTGACTAATGTTACATATTCTGTGTGTTTTCATATTCTGCAGTCAGACCACAGCGACAGCAGCACCCCCTCTCTCCACACAAGGTCTTAGGCTGACATCTGGTGGTGAGTTTGTGTAACTGCATTGGAATCTTTTTCTTCTTTTTTTTAAATGTAAACAGGAAGTAGGAAGCAGAAAGGAACCACATAATGTTTACAACAGTAATACATTCATTATATTTCAGTAGCTTTAAAAATAAAAAACAATTTATCCACTTGAACAATAAAATCCTATCTTGTCTCTGAAATGTGTTTTCAAGAACACGGGTAGTTTGACTATAAACAAGTTTGAATAAGGTGTAATATCTCCCCTTTTCTCTCAGTCTCTCTCTCTTCAGTCCTGAGTAAGCTATAATAGCACAATAAAGCCAGTTAGGTTCTGAAGAGTTTAGCTGCAACAGAACAACTTCCCCAAGTTTTCCCTCCTACACACACACACACACACACACACACACTGTGTGTGTCTGCCTGCCTGCGTCTGCCTACATATTATGCTATGACTTTTTTTGACATACTATAACTTTTGACATAATATACTGACTTTTTTTTACATCCAATACTATGTCTATTTTTCGACGTTCTGTGGTCTGTCTTTTTTCCGACATACTGACTTTTTTCAACATACTATGTCTTTCTTTTGCCATTATATACTATCTTTAACTTTTCGACATACTATACTATGACTTTTTTCAATATACAATTCTGTCTTTTTTTGACATGCTATATATGATGTTTTCGACATACTATACTCTTTTTTTGACACACTATGTATGTAATACTATGAATTTAGTGTCTAGTGTATTGTCTTGCATCGAGTTTTGCGTCGTGTCTTGCTTCCTTGCCTTAAGTCTTTTGGCTTGTTTTCGTGTGTGCCTGCCTACCTCTGGACACTTTTTGTTGTAAGTTTTTGTTCAATAAATTCCTCAATTTTGCCTTTTGGGTCCAAGCCTCGCAATTTTCCTGACAAAAAGTCTTTGTTGTAGTTTTTCAAGAAACAAAAGATTTTTGAACGGGGATAACAAGTTTTAAAGAGATATTTAGAGTTCTGAACCGAGTTTAAGAGGCTCCCACTCTGCTGCGCTGCAGTAGTGCCAAGCAGCCACGGAGGCACTATTCTGCTCAATAAATCTTCAACAATTCATATAAAATCATAATCGATCACAAATAATCAATAAAAATGAGGAACGCTTCACGAATTTGCGTGTCATCCTTGCGCAGGGGCCATGCTAATCTTCTCTGTATCGTTCCAATTTTAGTATATGTGATAGCGAACTATCACGATAGTACCAAGGTCCGGAGGGGTATTTAAAGGCATCTGGAGCTGAAGGAACTCGCCCACGGTTGGAGGAAACATAGGCAGTAAAGGGGAGCAAACCCTGGCTGTACCTGGACAGAGAACAACAGTAAGCACAGGTCTGGGTGCTATGCTGTGACATCTGGATGTTTAGTGACTCAAAAGGAGCAGATGTGACCCAATCTGACATACTTAATGTCTCGTCTGCCTGCTGAGGAACTCACAGGGGCAGATGGGAAAACTATGCAAAGAAGCTTCACGTCAGAGAGCCAGGATTGGTGAAGGCGAGAACAAAAGACGTACTCACAGATCCTCCCCCGCCCAGCTGAGTAGTTCCTCAGGCACTTTGACCCCCCCAGAAACCCCCGGCTGGGACAGAGAGAGGAGGACGGGGGTGGGGGAAGACTGTAGGCTGTGTAACTAACGGGGGGAGGGAGACAGAGACACGCAGGCTGCAACACGCGTTCACGGCAGCAGCAACAGCAGCTTCCCTCCGGCAGCTGAATACATCGTGGATTCCTAAAGCTGGTTTCTGCTGTTAAATCGAGCCTAAAGCCTAAAGAAACAAACACACACCTGTAAACAGAAGTTCTGTGTGTGTGTGTGTGTGTGTGAGGGAAAACCGAGTCCGAGCAGCAACAGAGGAAACAACATCTGAAGCTTCTGACTTTTTTGTGTTGTTCTGTTGCAGCTAAACTCTTCAGAACCTAACTGGCTTTATTGTGCTATTATAGCTTACTCAGGACTGAAGAGAGAGAGAGACTGAGAGAAAAGGGGAGATATTTCACCTTATTCAAACTTGTTTACAGTCAAACTACCAGTGTTCTTGAAAACACATTTCAGAGACAAGATAGGATTTAATTGTTCAAGTGGATAAATTGTTTTTTTTTATTTTTAAAGCTATTGAAATATAATGAATGTATTACTGTTGTAAACATTATGTGGTTCCTTCCTGCTTCCTACTTCCTGTTTACATTTAAAAAAAGAAGAAAAAGAATTTCCAATGCAGTTACACAAACTCACCACCAGATGTCAGCCTAAGACCTTGTGTGGAGAGAGGGGGTGCTGCTGTCGCTGTGGTCTGACTGCAGAATATGAAAACACACAGAATATGTAACATTAGTCACAGCAACTTAATATGTCCTTGATGTGCATTGTTGTAATGTTTAACAACTAATCCACAAAACATGTCGTTATATTTTAGGTGGGAAGATTGCCAAACCATATTGATTAACAAAATTTCACAATTTATACATTGCACAGATGCAGGCAGACAGACGCAGACGCACAGACAGATGTTGGCAGACACAGGCAGACGCTCAGACGCACAGATGCAGGCAGATGCACAGACAGATGCAGGCAGACACACAGATGCAGGCAAGCAGACGCAGGCAGATGCGCAGACGCAGGCATACGCAAAGACGCAGGGAGACAGACAGGCAGATGCAGGCAAATGTGCAGACGCAGGCAGGCAGACGCAGGCAGAGTTAGGCAGGCAGGCGTAGGCAGATGTGCAGACGCAGGCACGCAGACGCAGGCAGATGCACAGATGCAGGCAGACACACAGACGGATGCCGGCATATGCGAAGACGCAGACAGGCAGACACAGGCAGATGTTGGCAGACATACGCAGGCAGGCAGACACAGACAAATGTTGGCAGACAGGAAGACGCAGACGCTCAGACGCACAGATGCAGGCAGATGCACAGATGCAGGCAGACGCATAGATCCAGGCAAGCAGACGCAGGCAGATGCACAGACGCAGCCAGACAGATGCAGGCAGAGGCTTGGCAGACATAGGCAGATGCGCAGACGCAGGCAGGCAGATGCACAGACGCAGTCAGGCAGACGCTGGCAGATGCACAGACGCAGGCAGACGCACACACAGATGCAGGCAGGCAGATGCAGGCAGATGTGCAGACGCAGGCATATGCAGGCAGGCAGACGCAGGCAGATGCACAGATGCAGGCAGACGCAGGCAGACACACAGACGGACGCTGGCAGATGCACAGACGCAGGCAGACGCACACACAGATGCAGGCAGGCAGATGCAGGCAGATGTGCAGACGCAGGCATATGCAGGCAGGCAGACGCAGGCAGATGCACAGATGCAGGCAGACGCAGGCAGACACACAGACGGACGCCGGCATATGCGAAGACGCAGGCAGATGCAGGCAGATGCAGGCAGACACACACACAGATGCAGGCAGGCAGACGCAGGCAGATGTGCAGACGCAGGCAGATGCAGGCAGACCGACGCAGGCAAGCAGATGCAGGCAGATGCACAGACACAGGCAGGCAGACGCAGGCAGACGCACAAACACAGACGCACAGATGCAGGCGGACACAGACGCAGGCAGGCAGATGCACAGACGCAGGCAGGCAGACGCAAGCAGGCAGATGCAGGCAGACAGACGCAGGCAGGCAGAGGCAGGCTGACGCAGGCAGATGTGCAGACACAGGCAGATGCAGGCAGATGCAGGCAGACACACACACAGATGCAGGCAGGCAGACGCAGGCAGATGTGCAGACGCAGGCAGATGCAGGCAGACGCAGGCAGACGCAGGCAGGCAGACGCAGGCAGATGCGCAGGCGCAGGCAGGCAGATGCGCAGATGCAGACAGACGCAAGCAGAGGCAGGCAGGCAGATGCGCAGACAGATGCAGACGCAAGCAGATGCGCAGACGCAGGCAGGCAGACACAGGCAGATGCGCAGATGCAGGCAGACGCAGGCAGATGCGCAGGCAGACGCAGGCAGATGTGCAGACGCAGACAGACGCAAGCAGACGCAGGCAGACAGACGCGCAGATGCAGGCAGGCAGACGCAGGCAGATGCGCAGACACAGGCAGATGCAGGCAGATGCAGGCAGACACACACAGATGCAGGCAGGCAGACGCAGGCAGATGTGCAGACGCAGGCAGATGCAGGCAGACGCAGGCAGACGCAGGCAGGCAGACGCAGGCAGATGCGCAGGCGCAGGCAGGCAGATTCAGGCAAACGCACAGATGCAGGCAGGCAGACGCAGGCAGATGCACAGATGCAGGGAGACAGACAGATGCAGGCAAATGCGCAGACGCAGGCAGATGCACAGGCAGATGCAGACAGACGCACAGATGCAGGCAGACAAACGCAGGCAGATGCGCAGACGCAGGCAGGCAGAGGCAGGCAGGCAGATGAGCAGGCGCAGGCAGATGCACAGACACAGGCAGACACAGACGCAGGCAGATGCGCAGACACAGGCAGGCAGGCAGACGCAGGCAGATGTGCAGACGCAGGCAGATGCAGGCAGATGCGCAGACGCAGGCAGGCAGACGCAGGCAGATGCGCAGATGCAGGCAGACGCAGGCAGAGAGACGCAGGCATATGCAGGCAGATGCAGACAGATGTTGGCAGACACAGGAAGATGCAGACAGACGCAGCCGTACAGACGCACAGATGCAGGCAGACGCACAGATGCAGGCAGGCAGACGCAGACAGATGCGCAGACACAGGCAGACAGATACAGGCAGGCAGACGCAGACAGATGCGCAGACGCAGGCAGACACAGACAGCCGCAGGCAGATGCGCAGATGAAGGCAGGCAGACGCAGGCAGATGCGCAGACGCAGGCAGGCAGGCAGGCAGACGCAGGCAGATGCGCAGACGCAGGCAGGCAGATGCGCAGACAGATGCAGACGCAGGCAGATGCGCAGACGCAGGCAGACACACAGACGCAGGCAGATGCACAGACGCAGGCAAATATGCAGGCAGATGCGCAGACACAGGCAGATGCGCAGACGCAGGCAGGCGGACGCAGGCAGATGCACAGACACAGACAGATGCAAGCAGAGGCAGGCAGGCAGATGCGCAGACGCAGGCAGAGAGACGCAGGCATATGCAGGCAGGCAGATGCAGGCAGACAGATGCAGACGCACAGACAGATGTTGGCAGACACAGGAACACGCAGACAAACGCAGCTGTACAGACGCACAGACGCAGGCAGGCAGATGCGCAGACGCAGGCAGACAGACGCCGGCAGAGGCAGGCAGGCAGATGCGCAGACGCAGGCAGACAGACGCAGGCAGAGGCAGGCAGGCAGGCAGACGCAGGCAGATGCGCAGACGCAGGCAGATGCGCAGACACAGGCAGGCAGGCAGACGCAGGCAGATGCAGGCAGACGCAAGCAGATGCAGGCAGACGCAGACAGACGCAAGCAGACGCAGGCAGGCAGACGCACAGACGCAGGCAGGCAGATTCAGGCAAACGCACAGATGCAGGCAGGCAGACGCAGGCAGATGCACAGATGCAGGGAGACAGACAGGCAGATGAAGGCAAATGCGCAGACGCAGGCAGATGCACAGGCAGATGCAGACAGACGCACAGATGCAGGCAGACAAACGCAGGCAGATGCGCAGACGCAGGCAGGCAGAGGCAGGCAGGCAGATGAGCAGGCGCAGGCAGATGCACAGACACAGGCAGACACAGACGCAGGCAGATGCGCAGACACAGGCAGGCAGGCAGACGCAGGCACATGTGCAGACGCAGGCAGATGCAGGCAGATGCGCAGACGCAGGCAGGCAGACGCAGGCAGATGCGCAGATGCAGGCAGACGCAGGCAGAGAGACGCAGGCATATGCAGGCAGATGCAGACAGATGTTGGCAGACACAGGAAGATGCAGACAGACGCAGCCGTACAGACGCACAGATGCAGGCAGACGCACAGATGCAGGCAGGCAGACGCAGACAGATGCGCAGACACAGGCAGACAGATACAGGCAGGCAGACGCAGACAGATGCGCAGACGCAGGCAGACACAGACAGCCGCAGGCAGATGCGCAGATGAAGGCAGGCAGACGCAGGCAGATGCGCAGACGCAGGCAGGCAGGCAGGCAGACGCAGGCAGATGCGCAGACGCAGGCAGGCAGATGCGCAGACGCAGACACAAGCAGGCAGATGCGCAGACAGATGCAGACGCAGGCAGATGCGCAGACGCAGGCAGACACACAGACGCAGGCAGATGCACAGACGCAGGCAGGCAGGCAGACGCAGGCAAATATGCAGGCAGATGCGCAGACACAGGCAGATGCGCAGACGCAGGCAGGCGGACGCAGGCAGATGAGCAGGCGCAGGCAGATGCACAGACACAGGCAGACACAGACGCAGGCAGATGCGCAGACACAGGCAGGCAGGCAGACGCAGGCAGATGTGCAGACGCAGGCAGAAGCAGGCAGATGCGCAGACGCAGGCAGGCAGACGCAGGCAGATGCGCAGATGCAGGCAGACGCAGGCAGAGAGACGCAGGCATATGCAGGCAGATGCAGACAGATGTTGGCAGACACAGGAAGATGCAGACAGACGCAGCCGTACAGACGCACAGATGCAGGCAGACGCACAGATGCAGGCAGGCAGACGCAGACAGATGCGCAGACACAGGCAGACAGATACAGGCAGGCAGACGCAGACAGATGCGCAGACGCAGGCAGACACAGACAGCCGCAGGCAGATGCGCAGATGAAGGCAGGCAGACGCAGGCAGATGCGCAGACGCAGGCAGGCAGGCAGACGCAGGCAGATGCGCAGACGCAGGCAGGCAGATGCGCAGACGCAGACACAAGCAGGCAGATGCGCAGACAGATGCAGACGCAGGCAGATGCGCAGACGCAGGCAGACACACAGACGCAGGCAGATGCACAGACGCAGGCAGGCAGGCAGACGCAGGCAAATATGCAGGCAGATGCGCAGACACAGGCAGATGCGCAGACGCAGGCAGGCGGACGCAGGCAGATGCACAGACACAGACAGATGCAAGCAGAGGCAGGCAGGCAGATGCGTAGACGCAGGCAGAGAGACGCAGGCATATGCAGGCAGGCAGATGCAGGCAGACAGATGCAGACGCACAGACAGATGTTGGCAGACACAGGAACACGCAGACAAACGCAGCTGTACAGACGCACAGACGCAGGCAGGCAGATGCGCAGACGCAGGCAGACAGACGCCGGCAGAGGCAGGCAGGCAGATGCGCAGACGCAGGCAGACAGACGCAGGCAGAGGCAGGCAGGCAGGCAGATGCAGGCAGATGCGCAGACGCAGGCAGATGCGCAGACACAGGCAGGCAGGCAGACCCAGGCAGATGCGCAGACGCAGGCTGATGCGCATACGCAGGCAGGCAGATGCAGGCAGATGCGCAGACGTAGGCAGGCAGATGCGCTGACGCAGGCAGGCAGGCAGACGCAGGCAGATGCAGACAGATGCAGACAAACGCACAGATGCAGGCAGGCAGACGCATGCAGATGCGCAGACGCAGGCAGATGCGCAGATGCAGGCAGACAGACGCAGGCATATGCAGGCAGGCAGACGCACAGACAGATGTTGGCAGACACAGGAAGACGCAGGCAGACGCACAGATGCAGGCAGATGCACAGACAGATGCAGGCAGACGCACAGATGCAGGCAGGCAGATGCACAGACGCAGGCAGACGGACGCAGGCTGAGGCAGGCAGACAGATGCAGGCAGATGTACAGACACAGGCAGATGCACAGACGGACGCAGGCAGATGCGCAGACGCAGGCAGACGCACACACAGATGCAGGCAGGCAGGCAGACGCAAGCAGGCAGATGCAGGCAGATGTGCAGACGCAGGCAGATAGACGCAGGCATATGCAGGCAGAGGCAGGCAGACGCAGGCAGATGCACAGACGCAGGCAGATGCGCAGACGCACACACAGATGCAGGCAGAGGCAGGCAGACGCAGGCAGGCAGATGCAGGCAGATGTGCAGACGCAGGCAGACAGACGCAGGCAGACAGACGCAGGCAGAGGCAGGCTGACGCAGGCAGATGCGCAGACGCACACACAGATGCAGGCAGAGGCAGGCAGACGCAGGCAGGCAGATGCAGGCAGATGTGCAGACGCAGGCAGACAGACGCAGGCAGACAGACGCAGGCAGAGGCAGGCTGACGCAGGCAGATGCGCAGACACAGGCAGAGAGACAGTCATATGCAGGCAGACAGATGCAGGCAGATGCACAGACGCAGGCAGATGCACAGACGCAGGCAGATGCAGGCAGACGCATAGACGCAGCCAGACACACACACACACACAGATGCAGGCAGGCAGACGCCGGCAAGCATATGCAGGCAGATGCGCAGACGCAGGCAGATGCACACACAGATGCAGGCAGGCAGGCAGACGCAAGCAGGCAGATGCAGGCAGATGTGCAGACGCAGGCAGACAGATGCAGGCATATGCAGGCAGAGGCAGGCAGACGCAGGCAGACGCACACACAGATGCAGGCAGATGCAGGCAGACAGACGCAGGCAGAGGCAGGCTGATGCAGGCAGATGCGCAGACACAGGCAGACAGACAGGCATATGCAGGCAGACGCACAGACGCAGACAGGCAGGCTCCCTTCTTCTCCCTTTCACCATTTCTCTCCTTTCCCTCTCCTCTCTCTCTCCCTTTCGCTCTCTCTTTTTTTCACACAATACGTTTCATATTTCTGCATTTTCATCAGTGTTTCTCACAGGATTTTTAAGTCTTCCGTACTTATTCATGATTTTTAAAGCCATTCAATTCAGTTTAGCGTCAGCTTTTCAAAAAACCTTTAATATTGCACACATTTATACATTAGTGGTGTTTTTCAACTTTTTTAAATGAAATTCATGTCCATTCATACTTTTCCACCTATTCTCACTACTTCAGCTTCTTATGGATTTAAGCCATCATCCACTTAGCTTAGCTTTAGCAATTTAGCTATTCAGCATTCCCACGCACTTTCTGCAGGGAATGCATTTTCTAGTTTTTTGTAGGATAAAAGCGATTAAAAACTGTTTTAAAATGTATAGTATAGTTCATGTAGCTCATTTTTGTGTTTTTTGAATGCCAAATGTATGAGTCTAAACTCCAGATTTTAACAAATACTAACCCATGTTTATCCAAAGGAGGATTCTGTATTAAAAACTTAAAAATGTATAAATTGTGAAATTTTGTTAATCAATATGGTTTGGCAATCTTCCCACCTAAAATATAACGACATGTTTTGTGGATTAGTTGTTAAACATTACAACAATGCACATCAAGGACATATAATTAAGTTGCTGTGACTAATGTTACATATTCTGTGTGTTTTCATATTCTGCAGTCAGACCACAGCGACAGCAGCACCCCCTCTCTCCACACAAGGTCTTAGGCTGACATCTGGTGGTGAGTTTGTGTAACTGCATTGGAATCTTTTTCTTCTTTTTTTTAAATGTAAACAGGAAGTAGGAAGCAGAAAGGAACCACATAATGTTTACAACAGTAATACATTCATTATATTTCAGTAGCTTTAAAAATAAAAAACAATTTATCCACTTGAACAATAAAATCCTATCTTGTCTCTGAAATGTGTTTTCAAGAACACGGGTAGTTTGACTATAAACAAGTTTGAATAAGGTGTAATATCTCCCCTTTTCTCTCAGTCTCTCTCTCTTCAGTCCTGAGTAAGCTATAATAGCACAATAAAGCCAGTTAGGTTCTGAAGAGTTTAGCTGCAACAGAACAACTTCCCCAAGTTTTCCCTCCTACACACACACACACACACACACACACACTGTGTGTGTCTGCCTGCCTGCGTCTGCCTACATATTATGCTATGACTTTTTTTGACATACTATAACTTTTGACATAATATACTGACTTTTTTTTACATCCAATACTATGTCTATTTTTCGACGTTCTGTGGTCTGTCTTTTTTCCGACATACTGACTTTTTTCAACATACTATGTCTTTCTTTTGCCATTATATACTATCTTTAACTTTTCGACATACTATACTATGACTTTTTTCAATATACAATTCTGTCTTTTTTTGACATTCTACAACATGACTTTACACTTTTTCGACATACAATACTGCCTCTTTTTCGACATGCTATATATGATGTTTTCGACATACTATACTCTTTTTTTGACACACTATGTATGTAATACTATGAATTTAGTGTCTAGTGTATTGTCTTGCATCGTGTTTTGCGTCGTGTCTTGCTTCCTTGCCTTAAGTCTTTTGGCTTGTTTTCGTGTGTGCCTGCCTACCTCTGGACACTTTTTGTTGTAAGTTTTTGTTCAATAAATTCCTCAATTTTGCCTTTTGGGTCCAAGCCTCGCAATTTTCCTGACAAAAAGTCTTTGTTGTAGTTTTTCAAGAAACAAAAGATTTTTGAACGGGGATAACAAGTTTTAAAGAGATATTTAGAGTTCTGAACCGAGTTTAAGAGGCTCCCACTCTGCTGCGCTGCAGTAGTGCCAAGCAGCCACGGAGGCACTATTCTGCTCAATAAATCTTCAACAATTCATATAAAATCATAATCGATCACAAATAATCAATAAAAATGAGGAACGCTTCACGAATTTGCGTGTCATCCTTGCGCAGGGGCCATGCTAATCTTCTCTGTATCGTTCCAATTTTAGTATATGTGATAGCGAACTATCACGATAGTACCAAGGTCCGGAGGGGTATTTAAAGGCCTCTGGAGCTGAAGGAACTCGCCCACGGTTGGAGGAAACATAGGCAGTAAAGGGGAGCAAACCCTGGCTGTACCTGGACAGAGAACAACAGTAAGCACAGGTCTGGGTGCTATGCTGTGACATCTGGATGTTTAGTGACTCAAAAGGAGCAGATGTGACCCAATCTGACATACTTAATGTCTCGTCTGCCTGCTGAGGAACTCACAGGGGCAGATGGGAAAACTATGCAAAGAAGCTTCACGTCAGAGAGCCAGGATTGGTGAAGGCGAGAACAAAAGACGTACTCACAGATCCTCCCCCGCCCAGCTGAGTAGTTCCTCAGGCACTTTGACCCCCCCAGAAACCCCCGGCTGGGACAGAGAGAGGAGGACGGGGGTGGGGGAAGACTGTAGGCTGTGTAACTAACGGGGGGAGGGAGACAGAGACACGCAGGCTGCAACACGCGTTCACGGCAGCAGCAACAGCAGCTTCCCTCCGGCAGCTGAATACATCGTGGATTCCTAAAGCTGGTTTCTGCTGTTAAATCGAGCCTAAAGCCTAAAGAAACAAACACACACCTGTAAACAGAAGTTCTGTGTGTGTGTGTGTGTGTGTGAGGGAAAACCGAGTCCGAGCAGCAACAGAGGAAACAACATCTGAAGCTTCTGACTTTTTTGTGTTGTTCTGTTGCAGCTAAACTCTTCAGAACCTAACTGGCTTTATTGTGCTATTATAGCTTACTCAGGACTGAAGAGAGAGAGAGACTGAGAGAAAAGGGGAGATATTTCACCTTATTCAAACTTGTTTACAGTCAAACTACCAGTGTTCTTGAAAACACATTTCAGAGACAAGATAGGATTTAATTGTTCAAGTGGATAAATTGTTTTTTTTTATTTTTAAAGCTATTGAAATATAATGAATGTATTACTGTTGTAAACATTATGTGGTTCCTTCCTGCTTCCTACTTCCTGTTTACATTTAAAAAAAGAAGAAAAAGAATTTCCAATGCAGTTACACAAACTCACCACCAGATGTCAGCCTAAGACCTTGTGTGGAGAGAGGGGGTGCTGCTGTCGCTGTGGTCTGACTGCAGAATATGAAAACACACAGAATATGTAACATTAGTCACAGCAACTTAATATGTCCTTGATGTGCATTGTTGTAATGTTTAACAACTAATCCACAAAACATGTCGTTATATTTTAGGTGGGAAGATTGCCAAACCATATTGATTAACAAAATTTCACAATTTATACATTGCACAGATGCAGGCAGACAGACGCAGACGCACAGACAGATGTTGGCAGACACAGGCAGACGCTCAGACGCACAGATGCAGGCAGATGCACAGACAGATGCAGGCAGACACACAGATGCAGGCAAGCAGACGCAGGCAGATGCGCAGACGCAGGCATACGCAAAGACGCAGGGAGACAGACAGGCAGATGCAGGCAAATGTGCAGACGCAGGCAGGCAGACGCAGGCAGAGTTAGGCATGCAGGCGTAGGCAGATGTGCAGACGCAGGCACGCAGACGCAGGCAGATGCACAGATGCAGGCAGACACACAGACGGATGCCGGCATATGCGAAGACGCAGACAGGCAGACACAGGCAGATGTTGGCAGACATACGCAGGCAGGCAGACACAGACAAATGTTGGCAGACAGGAAGACGCAGACGCTCAGACGCACAGATGCAGGCAGATGCACAGATGCAGGCAGACGCATAGATCCAGGCAAGCAGACGCAGGCAGATGCACAGACGCAGCCAGACAGATGCAGGCAGAGGCTTGGCAGACATAGGCAGATGCGCAGACGCAGGCAGGCAGATGCACAGACGCAGTCAGGCAGACGCTGGCAGATGCACAGACGCAGGCAGACGCACACACAGATGCAGGCAGGCAGATGCAGGCAGATGTGCAGACGCAGGCATATGCAGGCAGGCAGACGCAGGCAGATGCACAGATGCAGGCAGACGCAGGCAGACACACAGACGGACGCTGGCAGATGCACAGACGCAGGCAGACGCACACACAGATGCAGGCAGGCAGATGCAGGCAGATGTGCAGACGCAGGCATATGCAGGCAGGCAGACGCAGGCAGATGCACAGATGCAGGCAGACGCAGGCAGACACACAGACGGACGCCGGCATATGCGAAGACGCAGGCAGATGCAGGCAGATGCAGGCAGACACACACACAGATGCAGGCAGGCAGACGCAGGCAGATGTGCAGACGCAGGCAGATGCAGGCAGACCGACGCAGGCAAGCAGATGCAGGCAGATGCACAGACACAGGCAGGCAGACGCAGGCAGACGCACAAACACAGACGCACAGATGCAGGCGGACACAGACGCAGGCAGGCAGATGCAGGCAGACGCACAGACGCAGGCAGGCAGACGCAAGCAGGCAGATGCAGGCAGACAGACGCAGGCAGGCAGAGGCAGGCTGACGCAGGCAGATGTGCAGACACAGGCAGATGCAGGCAGATGCAGGCAGACACACACACAGATGCAGGCAGGCAGACGCAGGCAGATGTGCAGACGCAGGCAGATGCAGGCAGACGCAGGCAGACGCAGGCAGGCAGACGCAGGCAGATGCGCAGGCGCAGGCAGGCAGATGCGCAGATGCAGACAGACGCAAGCAGAGGCAGGCAGGCAGATGCGCAGACAGATGCAGACGCAAGCAGATGCGCAGACGCAGGCAGGCAGACACAGGCAGATGCGCAGATGCAGGCAGACGCAGGCAGATGCGCAGGCAGACGCAGGCAGATGTGCAGACGCAGACAGACGCAAGCAGACGCAGGCAGACAGACGCGCAGATGCAGGCAGGCAGACGCAGGCAGATGCGCAGACACAGGCAGATGCAGGCAGATGCAGGCAGACACACACAGATGCAGGCAGGCAGACGCAGGCAGATGTGCAGACGCAGGCAGATGCAGGCAGACGCAGGCAGACGCAGGCAGGCAGACGCAGGCAGATGCGCAGGCGCAGGCAGGCAGATGCGCAGATGCAGACAGACGCAAGCAGAGGCAGGCAGGCAGATGCGCAGACAGATGCAGACGCAAGCAGATGCGCAGACGCAGGCAGGCAGACACAGGCAGATGCGCAGATGCAGGCAGACACAGGCAGATGCGCAGGCAGACGCAGGCAGATGTGCAGACGCAGACAGACGCAAGCAGACGCAGGCAGACAGACGCGCAGATGCAGGCAGGCAGACGCAGGCAGATGCGCAGACGCAGGCAGATGCACAGACGCAGGCAGATGTTGGCAGACAGACGCAGGCAGACAGACTTAGACGCACAGTCAAATGTTGGCAGACAGGAAGACGCAGGCATATGCAGGCAGGCAGATGCAGGCAGACCGACGCAGGCAAGCAGATGCAGGCAGATGCACAGACACAGGCAGGCAGACGCAGGCAGACGCACAAACGCAGACGCACAGATGCAGGCGGACACAGACGCAGGCAGGCAGATGCAGGCAGACGCACAGACGCAGGCAGGCAGACGCAAGCAGGCAGATGCAGGCAGACAGACGCAGGCAGGCAGAGGCAGGCTGACGCAGGCAGATGCGCAGACACAGGCAGATGCAGGCAGATGCAGGCAGACACACACACAGATGCAGGCAGGCAGACGCCGGCAGATGTGCAGACGCAGGCAGATGCAGGCAGACGCAGGCAGACGCAGGCAGGCAGACGCAGGCAGATGCGCAGACGCAGGCAGGCAGATGCGCAGATGCAGACAGACGCAAGTAGAGGCAGGCAGGCAGATGCGCAGACAGATGCAGACGCAGGCAGATGCGCAGACGCAGGCAGGCAGACACAGGCAGATGCGCAGATGCAGGCAGACGCAGGCAGATGTGCAGGCAGACGCAGGCAGATGTGCAGACGCAGACAGACGCAAGCAGACGCAGGCAGACAGACGCGCAGATGCAGGCAGGCAGACGCAGGCAGATGCGCAGACGCAGGCAGACACACAGACGCAGGGAGACGCATAGATGCAGGCAGATGCACAGACAGATGCAGGCAGACACACAGATGTAGGCAGGCAGATGCGCAGACAGATGCAGACAGACACACAGACGCAGGCAGATGTGCAGACACACGCAGGCAGGCCGGCAGACGCAGGCAGATGCGCAGACGCAGGCAGACGCAGGCAGACGCAGGCAGATGCGCAGACGCAGGCAGGCGGACGCAGGCAGATGCGCAGACGTAGACAGACGCAAACAGAGGCAGGCAGGCAGATATGCAGACGCAAGCAGATGCACAGACGCAGGCAGAGAGACGCAGGAATATGCAGGCAGGCAGACGCAGGCAGACAGACGCAGACGCACAGACAGATGTTGGCAGACACAGGAAGACGCAGGCAGACGCACAGATGCAGGCAGGCAGACGCAGGCAGATGCGCAGACGCAGGCGGACAGACGCAGGCAGAGGCAGGCAGGCAGATGCAGGCAGATGCGCAGACGCAGGCAGACGCAGGCATATGCAGGCAAGCAGATGCGCAGACACAGACAGACACAAGCAGGCAGATGCGCAGACAGATGCAGACGCAGGCAGACAGACGCAGGCAGAGGCAGGCAGGCAGATGCAGGCAGATGCGCAGACGCAGGCAGACGCAGGCATATGCAGGCAAGCAGATGCACAGACGCAGCCAGACAGATGCAGGCAGAGGCTTGGCAGACATAGGCAGATGCGCAGACGCAGGCAGGCAGATGCACAGACGCAGTCAGGCAGACGCTGGCAGATGCACAGACGCAGGCAGACGCACACACAGATGCAGGCAGGCAGATGCAGGCAGATGTGCAGACGCAGGCATATGCAGGCAGGCAGACGCAGGCAGATGCACAGATGCAGGCAGACGCAGGCAGACACACAGACGGACGCTGGCAGATGCACAGACGCAGGCAGACGCACACACAGATGCAGGCAGGCAGATGCAGGCAGATGTGCAGACGCAGGCATATGCAGGCAGGCAGACGCAGGCAGATGCACAGATGCAGGCAGACGCAGGCAGACACACAGACGGACGCCGGCATATGCGAAGACGCATGCAGAGGCAGGCAGGCAGACACAGGCAGATGTTGGCAGACAGACGCAGGCAGACAGACTTAGACGCACAGACAAATGTTGGCAGACAGGAAGACGCAGGCATATGCAGGCAGGCAGATGCAGGCAGACCGACGCAGGCAAGCAGATGCAGGCAGATGCACAGACACAGGCAGGCAGACGCAGGCAGACGCACAAACGCAGACGCACAGATGCAGGCGGACACAGACGCAGGCAGGCAGATGCAGGCAGACGCACAGACGCAGGCAGGCAGACGCAAGCAGGCAGATGCAGGCAGACAGACGCAGGCAGGCAGAGGCAGGCTGACGCAGGCAGATGCGCAGACACAGGCAGATGCAGGCAGATGCAGGCAGACACACACACAGATGCAGGCAGGCAGACGCAGGCAGATGTGCAGACGCAGGCAGATGCAGGCATATGCAGGCAGGCAGATGCAGGCAGACCGACGCTGGCAAGCAGACGCAGGCAGATGCACAGACACAGGCAGGCAGATGCAGGCAGACGCACAGACGGAGGCAGGCAGATGCAGGCAGACGCACAGACGCAGGCAGGCAGACGAAAGCAGACGCACAGACGCAGGCAGATGCAGGCAGACGCAAGCAGATGCAGGCAGACGCAGGCAGACGCAAGCAGACGCAGGCAGGCAGACGCAGGCAGACGCACAGACGCAGGCAGGCAGATTCAGGCAAACGCACAGATGCAGGCAGGCAGACGCAGGCAGATGCACAGATGCAGGGAGACAGCCAGATGCAGGCAAATGCGCAGACGCAGGCAGATGCACAGGCAGATGCAGACAGACGCACAGATGCAGGCAGACAAACGCAGGCAGATGCGCAGACGCAGGCAGGCAGAGGCAGGCAGGCAGATGAGCAGGCGCAGGCAGATGCACAGACACAGGCAGACACAGACGCAGGCAGATGCGCAGACACAGGCAGGCAGGCAGACGCAGGCAGATGTGCAGACGCAGGCAGATGCAGGCAGATGCGCAGACGCAGGCAGGCAGACGCAGGCAGATGCGCAGATGCAGGCAGACGCAGGCAGAGAGACGCAGGCATATGCAGGCAGATGCAGACAGATGTTGGCAGACACAGGAAGATGCAGACAGACGCAGCCGTACAGACGCACAGATGCAGGCAGACGCACAGATGCAGGCAGGCAGACGCAGACAGATGCGCAGACACAGGCAGACAGATACAGGCAGGCAGACGCAGACAGATGCGCAGACGCAGGCAGACACAGACAGCCGCAGGCAGATGCGCAGATGAAGGCAGGCAGACGCAGGCAGATGCGCAGACGCAGGCAGGCAGGCAGGCAGACGCAGGCAGATGCGCAGACGCAGGCAGGCAGATGCGCAGACGCAGACACAAGCAGGCAGATGCGCAGACAGATGCAGACGCAGGCAGATGCGCAGACGCAGGCAGACACACAGACGCAGGCAGATGCGCAGACGCAGGCAGGCAGGCAGGCAGACGCAGGCAAATACGCAGGCAGATGCGCAGACGCAGGCAGACACACAGACGCAGGCAGATGCACAGACGCAGGCAGGCAGGCAGACGCAGGCAAATATGCAGGCAGATGCGCAGACACAGGCAGATGCGCAGACGCAGGCAGGCGGACGCAGGCAGATGCACAGACACAGACAGATGCAAGCAGAGGCAGGCAGGCAGATGCGCAGACGCAGGCAGAGAGACGCAGGCATATGCAGGCAGGCAGATGCAGGCAGACAGATGCAGACGCACGGACAGATGTTGGCAGACACAGGAACACGCAGACAAACGCAGCTGTACAGACGCACAGACGCAGGCAGGCAGATGCGCAGACGCAGGCAGACAGACGCCGGCAGAGGCAGGCAGGCAGATGCGCAGACGCAGGCAGACAGACGCAGGCAGAGGCAGGCAGGCAGGCAGACGCAGGCAGATGCGCAGACGCAGGCAGATGCGCAGACACAGGCAGGCAGGCAGACGCAGGCAGATGCAGGCAGACGCAAGCAGATGCAGGCAGACGCAGGCAGACGCAAGCAGACGCAGGCAGGCAGACGCACAGACGCAGGCAGGCAGATTCAGGCAAACGCACAGATGCAGGCAGGCAGACGCAGGCAGATGCACAGATGCAGGGAGACAGACAGGCAGATGAAGGCAAATGCGCAGACGCAGGCAGATGCACAGGCAGATGCAGACAGACGCACAGATGCAGGCAGACAAACGCAGGCAGATGCGCAGACGCAGGCAGGCAGAGGCAGGCAGGCAGATGAGCAGGCGCAGGCAGATGCACAGACACAGGCAGACACAGACGCAGGCAGATGCGCAGACACAGGCAGGCAGGCAGACGCAGGCAGATGTGCAGACGCAGGCAGATGCAGGCAGATGCGCAGACGCAGGCAGGCAGACGCAGGCAGATGCGCAGATGCAGGCAGACGCAGGCAGAGAGACGCAGGCATATGCAGGCAGATGCAGACAGATGTTGGCAGACACAGGAAGATGCAGACAGACGCAGCCGTACAGACGCACAGATGCAGGCAGACGCACAGATGCAGGCAGGCAGACGCAGACAGATGCGCAGACACAGGCAGACAGATACAGGCAGGCAGACGCAGACAGATGCGCAGACGCAGGCAGACACAGACAGCCGCAGGCAGATGCGCAGATGAAGGCAGGCAGACGCAGGCAGATGCGCAGACGCAGGCAGGCAGGCAGGCAGACGCAGGCAGATGCGCAGACGCAGGCAGGCAGATGCGCAGACGCAGACACAAGCAGGCAGATGCGCAGACAGATGCAGACGCAGGCAGATGCGCAGACGCAGGCAGACACACAGACGCAGGCAGATGCACAGACGCAGGCAGGCAGGCAGACGCAGGCAAATATGCAGGCAGATGCGCAGACACAGGCAGATGCGCAGACGCAGGCAGGCGGACGCAGGC
Organism: Gymnocephalus cernua; assembly: GCA_023631565.1. Classification (NCBI taxonomy): domain Eukaryota; kingdom Metazoa; phylum Chordata; class Actinopteri; order Perciformes; family Percidae; genus Gymnocephalus; species Gymnocephalus cernua. The sequence goes on from CM042444.1 coordinate 30,703,301, forward strand.
AGATGCACAGACACAGACAGATGCAAGCAGAGGCAGGCAGGCAGATGCGCAGACGCAGGCAGAGAGACGCAGGCATATGCAGGCAGGCAGATGCAGGCAGACAGATGCAGACGCACAGACAGATGTTGGCAGACACAGGAACACGCAGACAAACGCAGCTGTACAGACGCACAGACGCAGGCAGGCAGATGCGCAGACGCAGGCAGACAGACGCCGGCAGAGGCAGGCAGGCAGATGCGCAGACGCAGGCAGACAGACGCAGGCAGAGGCAGGCAGGCAGGCAGACGCAGGCAGATGCGCAGACGCAGGCAGATGCGCAGACACAGGCAGGCAGGCAGACGCAGGCAGATGCAGGCAGACGCAAGCAGATGCAGGCAGACGCAGACAGACGCAAGCAGACGCAGGCAGGCAGACGCACAGACGCAGGCAGGCAGATTCAGGCAAACGCACAGATGCAGGCAGGCAGACGCAGGCAGATGCACAGATGCAGGGAGACAGACAGGCAGATGAAGGCAAATGCGCAGACGCAGGCAGATGCACAGGCAGATGCAGACAGACGCACAGATGCAGGCAGACAAACGCAGGCAGATGCGCAGACGCAGGCAGGCAGAGGCAGGCAGGCAGATGAGCAGGCGCAGGCAGATGCACAGACACAGGCAGACACAGACGCAGGCAGATGCGCAGACACAGGCAGGCAGGCAGACGCAGGCAGATGTGCAGACGCAGGCAGATGCAGGCAGATGCGCAGACGCAGGCAGGCAGACGCAGGCAGATGCGCAGATGCAGGCAGACGCAGGCAGAGAGACGCAGGCATATGCAGGCAGATGCAGACAGATGTTGGCAGACACAGGAAGATGCAGACAGACGCAGCCGTACAGACGCACAGATGCAGGCAGACGCACAGATGCAGGCAGGCAGACGCAGGCAGATGCGCAGACGCAGGCAGACACACAGACGCAGGCAGATGCACAGACGCAGGCAGGCAGGCAGACGCAGGCAAATATGCAGGCAGATGCGCAGACACAGGCAGATGCGCAGACGCAGGCAGGCGGACGCAGGCAGATGCACAGACACAGACAGATGCAAGCAGAGGCAGGCAGGCAGATGCGTAGACGCAGGCAGAGAGATGCAGGCATATGCAGGCAGGCAGATGCAGGCAGACAGATGCAGACGCACAGACAGATGTTGGCAGACACAGGAACACGCAGACAAACGCAGCTGTACAGACGCACAGACGCAGGCAGGCAGGCAGACGCAGGCAAATATGCAGGCAGATGCGCAGACACAGGCAGATGCGCAGACGCAGGCAGGCGGACGCAGGCAGATGCACAGACACAGACAGATGCAAGCAGAGGCAGGCAGGCAGATGCGCAGACGCAGGCAGAGAGACGCAGGCATATGCAGGCAGGCAGATGCAGGCAGACAGATGCAGACGCACGGACAGATGTTGGCAGACACAGGAACACGCAGACAAACGCAGCTGTACAGACGCACAGACGCAGGCAGGCAGATGCGCAGACGCAGGCAGACAGACGCCGGCAGAGGCAGGCAGGCAGATGCGCAGACGCAGGCAGACAGACGCAGGCAGAGGCAGGCAGGCAGGCAGACGCAGGCAGATGCGCAGACGCAGGCAGATGCGCAGACACAGGCAGGCAGGCAGACGCAGGCAGATGCAGGCAGACGCAAGCAGATGCAGGCAGACGCAGGCAGACGCAAGCAGACGCAGGCAGGCAGACGCACAGACGCAGGCAGGCAGATTCAGGCAAACGCACAGATGCAGGCAGGCAGACGCAGGCAGATGCACAGATGCAGGGAGACAGACAGGCAGATGAAGGCAAATGCGCAGACGCAGGCAGATGCACAGGCAGATGCAGACAGACGCACAGATGCAGGCAGACAAACGCAGGCAGATGCGCAGACGCAGGCAGGCAGAGGCAGGCAGGCAGATGAGCAGGCGCAGGCAGATGCACAGACACAGGCAGACACAGACGCAGGCAGATGCGCAGACACAGGCAGGCAGGCAGACGCAGGCAGATGTGCAGACGCAGGCAGATGCAGGCAGATGCGCAGACGCAGGCAGGCAGACGCAGGCAGATGCGCAGATGCAGGCAGACGCAGGCAGAGAGACGCAGGCATATGCAGGCAGATGCAGACAGATGTTGGCAGACACAGGAAGATGCAGACAGACGCAGCCGTACAGACGCACAGATGCAGGCAGACGCACAGATGCAGGCAGGCAGACGCAGGCAGATGCGCAGACGCAGGCAGACACACAGACGCAGGCAGATGCACAGACGCAGGCAGGCAGGCAGACGCAGGCAAATATGCAGGCAGATGCGCAGACACAGGCAGATGCGCAGACGCAGGCAGGCGGACGCAGGCAGATGCACAGACACAGACAGATGCAAGCAGAGGCAGGCAGGCAGATGCGTAGACGCAGGCAGAGAGATGCAGGCATATGCAGGCAGGCAGATGCAGGCAGACAGATGCAGACGCACAGACAGATGTTGGCAGACACAGGAACACGCAGACAAACGCAGCTGTACAGACGCACAGACGCAGGCAGGCAGATGCGCAGACGCAGGCAGACAGACGCCGGCAGAGGCAGGCAGGCAGATGCGCAGACGCAGGCAGACAGACGCAGGCAGAGGCAGGCAGGCAGGCAGATGCAGGCAGATGCGCAGACGCAGGCAGATGCGCAGACACAGGCAGGCAGGCAGACCCAGGCAGATGCGCAGACGCAGGCTGATGCGCATACGCAGGCAGGCAGATGCAGGCAGATGCGCAGACGTAGGCAGGCAGATGCGCTGACGCAGGCAGGCAGGCAGACGCAGGCAGATGCAGACAGATGCAGACAAACGCACAGATGCAGGCAGGCAGACGCATGCAGATGCGCAGACGCAGGCAGATGCGCAGATGCAGGCAGACAGACGCAGGCATATGCAGGCAGGCAGACGCACAGACAGATGTTGGCAGACACAGGAAGACGCAGGCAGACGCACAGATGCAGGCAGATGCACAGACAGATGCAGGCAGACGCACAGATGCAGGCAGGCAGATGCACAGACGCAGGCAGACGGACGCAGGCTGAGGCAGGCAGACAGATGCAGGCAGATGTACAGACACAGGCAGATGCACAGACGGACGCAGGCAGATGCGCAGACGCAGGCAGACGCACACACAGATGCAGGCAGGCAGGCAGACGCAAGCAGGCAGATGCAGGCAGATGTGCAGACGCAGGCAGATAGACGCAGGCATATGCAGGCAGAGGCAGGCAGACGCAGGCAGATGCACAGACGCAGGCAGATGCGCAGACGCACACACAGATGCAGGCAGAGGCAGGCAGACGCAGGCAGGCAGATGCAGGCAGATGTGCAGATGCACAGACGCAGGCAGATGCGCAGACGCACACACAGATGCAGGCAGAGGCAGGCAGACGCAGGCAGGCAGATGCAGGCAGATGTGCAGACGCAGGCAGACAGACGCAGGCAGACAGACGCAGGCAGAGGCAGGCTGACGCAGGCAGATGCGCAGACGCACACACAGATGCAGGCAGAGGCAGGCAGACGCAGGCAGGCAGATGCAGGCAGATGTGCAGACGCAGGCAGACAGACGCAGGCAGACAGACGCAGGCAGAGGCAGGCTGACGCAGGCAGATGCGCAGACACAGGCAGAGAGACAGTCATATGCAGGCAGACAGATGCAGGCAGATGCACAGACGCAGGCAGATGCACAGACGCAGGCAGATGCAGGCAGACGCATAGACGCAGCCAGACACACACACACACACAGATGCAGGCAGGCAGACGCCGGCAAGCATATGCAGGCAGATGCGCAGACGCAGGCAGATGCACACACAGATGCAGGCAGGCAGGCAGACGCAAGCAGGCAGATGCAGGCAGATGTGCAGACGCAGGCAGACAGATGCAGGCATATGCAGGCAGAGGCAGGCAGACGCAGGCAGACGCACACACAGATGCAGGCAGACGCAGGCAGACGCACACACAGATCCAGGCAGATGCAGGCAGACGGAGACGCAGGCAGACGCACACACAGATGCAGGCAGACGCAGGCAGGCAGGCAGATGCAGGCAGATGTGCAGACGCAGGCAGACGCAGGCATATGCAGGCAGGCAGATGCAGGCAGACCGACGCAGGCAAGCAGATGCAGGCAGATGCACAGACACAGGCAGGCAGACGCAGGCAGACGCACAAACGCAGACGCACAGATGCAGGCGGACACAGACGCAGGCAGGCAGATGCAGGCAGACGCACAGACGCAGGCAGGCAGACGCAAGCAGGCAGATGCAGGCAGACAGACGCAGGCAGGCAGAGGCAGGCTGACGCAGGCAGATGCGCAGACACAGGCAGATGCAGGCAGATGCAGGCAGACACACACACAGATGCAGGCAGGCAGACGCAGGCAGATGTGCAGACGCAGGCAGATGCAGGCATATGCAGGCAGGCAGATGCAGGCAGACCGACGCTGGCAAGCAGACGCAGGCAGATGCACAGACACAGGCAGGCAGATGCAGGCAGACGCACAGACGGAGGCAGGCAGATGCAGGCAGACGCACAGACGCAGGCAGGCAGACGAAAGCAGACGCACAGACGCAGGCAGATGCAGGCAGACGCAAGCAGATGCAGGCAGACGCAGGCAGACGCAAGCAGACGCAGGCAGGCAGACGCAGGCAGACGCACAGACGCAGGCAGGCAGATTCAGGCAAACGCACAGATGCAGGCAGGCAGACGCAGGCAGATGCACAGATGCAGGGAGACAGCCAGATGCAGGCAAATGCGCAGACGCAGGCAGATGCACAGGCAGATGCAGACAGACGCACAGATGCAGGCAGACAAACGCAGGCAGATGCGCAGACGCAGGCAGGCAGAGGCAGGCAGGCAGATGAGCAGGCGCAGGCAGATGCACAGACACAGGCAGACACAGACGCAGGCAGATGCGCAGACACAGGCAGGCAGGCAGACGCAGGCAGATGTGCAGACGCAGGCAGATGCAGGCAGATGCGCAGACGCAGGCAGGCAGACGCAGGCAGATGCGCAGATGCAGGCAGACGCAGGCAGAGAGACGCAGGCATATGCAGGCAGATGCAGACAGATGTTGGCAGACACAGGAAGATGCAGACAGACGCAGCCGTACAGACGCACAGATGCAGGCAGACGCACAGATGCAGGCAGGCAGACGCAGACAGATGCGCAGACACAGGCAGACAGATACAGGCAGGCAGACGCAGACAGATGCGCAGACGCAGGCAGACACAGACAGCCGCAGGCAGATGCGCAGATGAAGGCAGGCAGACGCAGGCAGATGCGCAGACGCAGGCAGGCAGGCAGGCAGACGCAGGCAGATGCGCAGACGCAGGCAGGCAGATGCGCAGACGCAGACACAAGCAGGCAGATGCGCAGACAGATGCAGACGCAGGCAGATGCGCAGACGCAGGCAGACACACAGACGCAGGCAGATGCGCAGACGCAGGCAGGCAGGCAGGCAGACGCAGGCAAATACGCAGGCAGATGCGCAGACGCAGGCAGACACACAGACGCAGGCAGATGCACAGACGCAGGCAGGCAGGCAGACGCAGGCAAATATGCAGGCAGATGCGCAGACACAGGCAGATGCGCAGACGCAGGCAGGCGGACGCAGGCAGATGCACAGACACAGACAGATGCAAGCAGAGGCAGGCAGGCAGATGCGCAGACGCAGGCAGAGAGACGCAGGCATATGCAGGCAGGCAGATGCAGGCAGACAGATGCAGACGCACGGACAGATGTTGGCAGACACAGGAACACGCAGACAAACGCAGCTGTACAGACGCACAGACGCAGGCAGGCAGATGCGCAGACGCAGGCAGACAGACGCCGGCAGAGGCAGGCAGGCAGATGCGCAGACGCAGGCAGACAGACGCAGGCAGAGGCAGGCAGGCAGGCAGACGCAGGCAGATGCGCAGACGCAGGCAGATGCGCAGACACAGGCAGGCAGGCAGACGCAGGCAGATGCAGGCAGACGCAAGCAGATGCAGGCAGACGCAGGCAGACGCAAGCAGACGCAGGCAGGCAGACGCACAGACGCAGGCAGGCAGATTCAGGCAAACGCACAGATGCAGGCAGGCAGACGCAGGCAGATGCACAGATGCAGGGAGACAGACAGGCAGATGAAGGCAAATGCGCAGACGCAGGCAGATGCACAGGCAGATGCAGACAGACGCACAGATGCAGGCAGACAAACGCAGGCAGATGCGCAGACGCAGGCAGGCAGAGGCAGGCAGGCAGATGAGCAGGCGCAGGCAGATGCACAGACACAGGCAGACACAGACGCAGGCAGATGCGCAGACACAGGCAGGCAGGCAGACGCAGGCAGATGTGCAGACGCAGGCAGATGCAGGCAGATGCGCAGACGCAGGCAGGCAGACGCAGGCAGATGCGCAGATGCAGGCAGACGCAGGCAGAGAGACGCAGGCATATGCAGGCAGATGCAGACAGATGTTGGCAGACACAGGAAGATGCAGACAGACGCAGCCGTACAGACGCACAGATGCAGGCAGACGCACAGATGCAGGCAGGCAGACGCAGACAGATGCGCAGACACAGGCAGACAGATACAGGCAGGCAGACGCAGACAGATGCGCAGACGCAGGCAGACACAGACAGCCGCAGGCAGATGCGCAGATGAAGGCAGGCAGACGCAGGCAGATGCGCAGACGCAGGCAGGCAGGCAGGCAGACGCAGGCAGATGCGCAGACGCAGGCAGGCAGATGCGCAGACGCAGACACAAGCAGGCAGATGCGCAGACAGATGCAGACGCAGGCAGATGCGCAGACGCAGGCAGACACACAGACGCAGGCAGATGCACAGACGCAGGCAGGCAGGCAGACGCAGGCAAATATGCAGGCAGATGCGCAGACACAGGCAGATGCGCAGACGCAGGCAGGCGGACGCAGGCAGATGCACAGACACAGACAGATGCAAGCAGAGGCAGGCAGGCAGATGCGCAGACGCAGGCAGAGAGACGCAGGCATATGCAGGCAGGCAGATGCAGGCAGACAGATGCAGACGCACAGACAGATGTTGGCAGACACAGGAACACGCAGACAAACGCAGCTGTACAGACGCACAGACGCAGGCAGGCAGATGCGCAGACGCAGGCAGACAGACGCCGGCAGAGGCAGGCAGGCAGATGCGCAGACGCAGGCAGACAGACGCAGGCAGAGGCAGGCAGGCAGGCAGACGCAGGCAGATGCGCAGACGCAGGCAGATGCGCAGACACAGGCAGGCAGGCAGACGCAGGCAGATGCAGGCAGACGCAAGCAGATGCAGGCAGACGCAGACAGACGCAAGCAGACGCAGGCAGGCAGACGCACAGACGCAGGCAGGCAGATTCAGGCAAACGCACAGATGCAGGCAGGCAGACGCAGGCAGATGCACAGATGCAGGGAGACAGACAGGCAGATGAAGGCAAATGCGCAGACGCAGGCAGATGCACAGGCAGATGCAGACAGACGCACAGATGCAGGCAGACAAACGCAGGCAGATGCGCAGACGCAGGCAGGCAGAGGCAGGCAGGCAGATGAGCAGGCGCAGGCAGATGCACAGACACAGGCAGACACAGACGCAGGCAGATGCGCAGACACAGGCAGGCAGGCAGACGCAGGCAGATGTGCAGACGCAGGCAGATGCAGGCAGATGCGCAGACGCAGGCAGGCAGACGCAGGCAGATGCGCAGATGCAGGCAGACGCAGGCAGAGAGACGCAGGCATATGCAGGCAGATGCAGACAGATGTTGGCAGACACAGGAAGATGCAGACAGACGCAGCCGTACAGACGCACAGATGCAGGCAGACGCACAGATGCAGGCAGGCAGACGCAGGCAGATGCGCAGACGCAGGCAGACACACAGACGCAGGCAGATGCACAGACGCAGGCAGGCAGGCAGACGCAGGCAAATATGCAGGCAGATGCGCAGACACAGGCAGATGCGCAGACGCAGGCAGGCGGACGCAGGCAGATGCACAGACACAGACAGATGCAAGCAGAGGCAGGCAGGCAGATGCGTAGACGCAGGCAGAGAGATGCAGGCATATGCAGGCAGGCAGATGCAGGCAGACAGATGCAGACGCACAGACAGATGTTGGCAGACACAGGAACACGCAGACAAACGCAGCTGTACAGACGCACAGACGCAGGCAGGCAGGCAGACGCAGGCAAATATGCAGGCAGATGCGCAGACACAGGCAGATGCGCAGACGCAGGCAGGCGGACGCAGGCAGATGCACAGACACAGACAGATGCAAGCAGAGGCAGGCAGGCAGATGCGCAGACGCAGGCAGAGAGACGCAGGCATATGCAGGCAGGCAGATGCAGGCAGACAGATGCAGACGCACGGACAGATGTTGGCAGACACAGGAACACGCAGACAAACGCAGCTGTACAGACGCACAGACGCAGGCAGGCAGATGCGCAGACGCAGGCAGACAGACGCCGGCAGAGGCAGGCAGGCAGATGCGCAGACGCAGGCAGACAGACGCAGGCAGAGGCAGGCAGGCAGGCAGACGCAGGCAGATGCGCAGACGCAGGCAGATGCGCAGACACAGGCAGGCAGGCAGACGCAGGCAGATGCAGGCAGACGCAAGCAGATGCAGGCAGACGCAGGCAGACGCAAGCAGACGCAGGCAGGCAGACGCACAGACGCAGGCAGGCAGATTCAGGCAAACGCACAGATGCAGGCAGGCAGACGCAGGCAGATGCACAGATGCAGGGAGACAGACAGGCAGATGAAGGCAAATGCGCAGACGCAGGCAGATGCACAGGCAGATGCAGACAGACGCACAGATGCAGGCAGACAAACGCAGGCAGATGCGCAGACGCAGGCAGGCAGAGGCAGGCAGGCAGATGAGCAGGCGCAGGCAGATGCACAGACACAGGCAGACACAGACGCAGGCAGATGCGCAGACACAGGCAGGCAGGCAGACGCAGGCAGATGTGCAGACGCAGGCAGATGCAGGCAGATGCGCAGACGCAGGCAGGCAGACGCAGGCAGATGCGCAGATGCAGGCAGACGCAGGCAGAGAGACGCAGGCATATGCAGGCAGATGCAGACAGATGTTGGCAGACACAGGAAGATGCAGACAGACGCAGCCGTACAGACGCACAGATGCAGGCAGACGCACAGATGCAGGCAGGCAGACGCAGACAGATGCGCAGACACAGGCAGACAGATACAGGCAGGCAGACGCAGACAGATGCGCAGACGCAGGCAGACACAGACAGCCGCAGGCAGATGCGCAGATGAAGGCAGGCAGACGCAGGCAGATGCGCAGACGCAGGCAGGCAGGCAGGCAGACGCAGGCAGATGCGCAGACGCAGGCAGGCAGATGCGCAGACGCAGACACAAGCAGGCAGATGCGCAGACAGATGCAGACGCAGGCAGATGCGCAGACGCAGGCAGACACACAGACGCAGGCAGATGCACAGACGCAGGCAGGCAGGCAGACGCAGGCAAATATGCAGGCAGATGCGCAGACACAGGCAGATGCGCAGACGCAGGCAGGCGGACGCAGGCAGATGCACAGACACAGACAGATGCAAGCAGAGGCAGGCAGGCAGATGCGCAGACGCAGGCAGAGAGACGCAGGCATATGCAGGCAGGCAGATGCAGGCAGACAGATGCAGACGCACAGACAGATGTTGGCAGACACAGGAACACGCAGACAAACGCAGCTGTACAGACGCACAGACGCAGGCAGGCAGATGCGCAGACGCAGGCAGACAGACGCCGGCAGAGGCAGGCAGGCAGATGCGCAGACGCAGGCAGACAGACGCAGGCAGAGGCAGGCAGGCAGGCAGACGCAGGCAGATGCGCAGACGCAGGCAGATGCGCAGACACAGGCAGGCAGGCAGACGCAGGCAGATGCAGGCAGACGCAAGCAGATGCAGGCAGACGCAGACAGACGCAAGCAGACGCAGGCAGGCAGACGCACAGACGCAGGCAGGCAGATTCAGGCAAACGCACAGATGCAGGCAGGCAGACGCAGGCAGATGCACAGATGCAGGGAGACAGACAGGCAGGTGAAGGCAAATGCGCAGACGCAGGCAGATGCACAGGCAGATGCAGACAGACGCACAGATGCAGGCAGACAAACGCAGGCAGATGCGCAGACGCAGGCAGGCAGAGGCAGGCAGGCAGATGAGCAGGCGCAGGCAGATGCACAGACACAGGCAGACACAGACGCAGGCAGATGCGCAGACACAGGCAGGCAGGCAGACGCAGGCAGATGTGCAGACGCAGGCAGATGCAGGCAGATGCGCAGACGCAGGCAGGCAGACGCAGGCAGATGCGCAGATGCAGGCAGACGCAGGCAGAGAGACGCAGGCATATGCAGGCAGATGCAGACAGATGTTGGCAGACACAGGAAGATGCAGACAGACGCAGCCGTACAGACGCACAGATGCAGGCAGACGCACAGATGCAGGCAGGCAGACGCAGGCAGATGCGCAGACGCAGGCAGACACACAGACGCAGGCAGATGCACAGACGCAGGCAGGCAGGCAGACGCAGGCAAATATGCAGGCAGATGCGCAGACACAGGCAGATGCGCAGACGCAGGCAGGCGGACGCAGGCAGATGCACAGACACAGACAGATGCAAGCAGAGGCAGGCAGGCAGATGCGTAGACGCAGGCAGAGAGATGCAGGCATATGCAGGCAGGCAGATGCAGGCAGACAGATGCAGACGCACAGACAGATGTTGGCAGACACAGGAACACGCAGACAAACGCAGCTGTACAGACGCACAGACGCAGGCAGGCAGATGCGCAGACGCAGGCAGACAGACGCCGGCAGAGGCAGGCAGGCAGATGCGCAGACGCAGGCAGACAGACGCAGGCAGAGGCAGGCAGGCAGGCAGATGCAGGCAGATGCGCAGACGCAGGCAGATGCGCAGACACAGGCAGGCAGGCAGACCCAGGCAGATGCGCAGACGCAGGCTGATGCGCATACGCAGGCAGGCAGATGCAGGCAGATGCGCAGACGTAGGCAGGCAGATGCGCTGACGCAGGCAGGCAGGCAGACGCAGGCAGATGCAGACAGATGCAGACAAACGCACAGATGCAGGCAGGCAGACGCATGCAGATGCGCAGACGCAGGCAGATGCGCAGATGCAGGCAGACAGACGCAGGCATATGCAGGCAGGCAGACGCACAGACAGATGTTGGCAGACACAGGAAGACGCAGGCAGACGCACAGATGCAGGCAGATGCACAGACAGATGCAGGCAGACGCACAGATGCAGGCAGGCAGATGCACAGACGCAGGCAGACGGACGCAGGCTGAGGCAGGCAGACAGATGCAGGCAGATGTACAGACACAGGCAGATGCACAGACGGACGCAGGCAGATGCGCAGACGCAGGCAGACGCACACACAGATGCAGGCAGGCAGGCAGACGCAAGCAGGCAGATGCAGGCAGATGTGCAGACGCAGGCAGATAGACGCAGGCATATGCAGGCAGAGGCAGGCAGACGCAGGCAGATGCACAGACGCAGGCAGATGCGCAGACGCACACACAGATGCAGGCAGAGGCAGGCAGACGCAGGCAGGCAGATGCAGGCAGATGTGCAGATGCACAGACGCAGGCAGATGCGCAGACGCACACACAGATGCAGGCAGAGGCAGGCAGACGCAGGCAGGCAGATGCAGGCAGATGTGCAGACGCAGGCAGACAGACGCAGGCAGACAGACGCAGGCAGAGGCAGGCTGACGCAGGCAGATGCGCAGACGCACACACAGATGCAGGCAGAGGCAGGCAGACGCAGGCAGGCAGATGCAGGCAGATGTGCAGACGCAGGCAGACAGACGCAGGCAGACAGACGCAGGCAGAGGCAGGCTGACGCAGGCAGATGCGCAGACACAGGCAGAGAGACAGTCATATGCAGGCAGACAGATGCAGGCAGATGCACAGACGCAGGCAGATGCACAGACGCAGGCAGATGCAGGCAGACGCATAGACGCAGCCAGACACACACACACACACAGATGCAGGCAGGCAGACGCCGGCAAGCATATGCAGGCAGATGCGCAGACGCAGGCAGATGCACACACAGATGCAGGCAGGCAGGCAGACGCAAGCAGGCAGATGCAGGCAGATGTGCAGACGCAGGCAGACAGATGCAGGCATATGCAGGCAGAGGCAGGCAGACGCAGGCAGACGCACACACAGATGCAGGCAGATGCAGGCAGACAGACGCAGGCAGAGGCAGGCTGATGCAGGCAGATGCGCAGACACAGGCAGACAGACAGGCATATGCAGGCAGACGCACAGACGCAGACAGGCAGGCTCCCTTCTTCTCCCTTTCACCATTTCTCTCCTTTCCCTCTCCTCTCTCTCTCCCTTTCGCTCTCTCTTTTTTTCACACAATACGTTTCATAGTTCTGCATTTTCATCAGTGTTTCTCACAGGATTTTTAAGTCTTCCGTACTTATTCATGATTTTTAAAGCCATTCAATTCAGTTTAGCGTCAGCTTTTCAAAAAACCTTTAATATTGCACACATTTATACATTAGTGGTGTTTTTCAACTTTTTTAAATGAAATTCATGTCCATTCATACTTTTCCACCTATTCTCACTACTTCAGCTTCTTATGGATTTAAGCCATCATCCACTTAGCTTAGCTTTAGCAATTTAGCTATTCAGCATTCCCACGCACTTTCTGCAGGGAATGCATTTTCTAGTTTTTTGTAGGATAAAAGCGATTAAAAACTGTTTTAAAATGTATAGTATAGTTCATGTAGCTCATTTTTGTGTTTTTTGAATGCCAAATGTATGAGTCTAAACTCCAGATTTTAACAAATACTAACCCATGTTTATCCAAAGGAGGATTCTGTATTAAAAACTTAAAAATGTATAAATTGTGAAATTTTGTTAATCAATATGGTTTGGCAATCTTCCCACCTAAAATATAACGACATGTTTTGTGGATTAGTTGTTAAACATTACAACAATGCACATCAAGGACATATAATTAAGTTGCTGTGACTAATGTTACATATTCTGTGTGTTTTCATATTCTGCAGTCAGACCACAGCGACAGCAGCACCCCCTCTCTCCACACAAGGTCTTAGGCTGACATCTGGTGGTGAGTTTGTGTAACTGCATTGGAATCTTTTTCTTCTTTTTTTTAAATGTAAACAGGAAGTAGGAAGCAGAAAGGAACCACATAATGTTTACAACAGTAATACATTCATTATATTTCAGTAGCTTTAAAAATAAAAAACAATTTATCCACTTGAACAATAAAATCCTATCTTGTCTCTGAAATGTGTTTTCAAGAACACGGGTAGTTTGACTATAAACAAGTTTGAATAAGGTGTAATATCTCCCCTTTTCTCTCAGTCTCTCTCTCTTCAGTCCTGAGTAAGCTATAATAGCACAATAAAGCCAGTTAGGTTCTGAAGAGTTTAGCTGCAACAGAACAACTTCCCCAAGTTTTCCCTCCTACACACACACACACACACACACACACACTGTGTGTGTCTGCCTGCCTGCGTCTGCCTACATATTATGCTATGACTTTTTTTGACATACTATAACTTTTGACATAATATACTGACTTTTTTTTACATCCAATACTATGTCTATTTTTCGACGTTCTGTGGTCTGTCTTTTTTCCGACATACTGACTTTTTTCAACATACTATGTCTTTCTTTTGCCATTATATACTATCTTTAACTTTTCGACATACTATACTATGACTTTTTTCAATATACAATTCTGTCTTTTTTTGACATTCTACAACATGACTTTACACTTTTTCGACATACAATACTGCCTCTTTTTCGACATGCTATATATGATGTTTTCGACATACTATACTCTTTTTTTGACACACTATGTATGTAATACTATGAATTTAGTGTCTAGTGTATTGTCTTGCATCGTGTTTTGCGTCGTGTCTTGCTTCCTTGCCTTAAGTCTTTTGGCTTGTTTTCGTGTGTGCCTGCCTACCTCTGGACACTTTTTGTTGTAAGTTTTTGTTCAATAAATTCCTCAATTTTGCCTTTTGGGTCCAAGCCTCGCAATTTTCCTGACAAAAAGTCTTTGTTGTAGTTTTTCAAGAAACAAAAGATTTTTGAACGGGGATAACAAGTTTTAAAGAGATATTTAGAGTTCTGAACCGAGTTTAAGAGGCTCCCACTCTGCTGCGCTGCAGTAGTGCCAAGCAGCCACGGAGGCACTATTCTGCTCAATAAATCTTCAACAATTCATATAAAATCATAATCGATCACAAATAATCAATAAAAATGAGGAACGCTTCACGAATTTGCGTGTCATCCTTGCGCAGGGGCCATGCTAATCTTCTCTGTATCGTTCCAATTTTAGTATATGTGATAGCGAACTATCACGATAGTACCAAGGTCCGGAGGGGTATTTAAAGGCCTCTGGAGCTGAAGGAACTCGCCCACGGTTGGAGGAAACATAGGCAGTAAAGGGGAGCAAACCCTGGCTGTACCTGGACAGAGAACAACAGTAAGCACAGGTCTGGGTGCTATGCTGTGACATCTGGATGTTTAGTGACTCAAAAGGAGCAGATGTGACCCAATCTGACATACTTAATGTCTCGTCTGCCTGCTGAGGAACTCACAGGGGCAGATGGGAAAACTATGCAAAGAAGCTTCACGTCAGAGAGCCAGGATTGGTGAAGGCGAGAACAAAAGACGTACTCACAGATCCTCCCCCGCCCAGCTGAGTAGTTCCTCAGGCACTTTGACCCCCCCAGAAACCCCCGGCTGGGACAGAGAGAGGAGGACGGGGGTGGGGGAAGACTGTAGGCTGTGTAACTAACGGGGGGAGGGAGACAGAGACACGCAGGCTGCAACACGCGTTCACGGCAGCAGCAACAGCAGCTTCCCTCCGGCAGCTGAATACATCGTGGATTCCTAAAGCTGGTTTCTGCTGTTAAATCGAGCCTAAAGCCTAAAGAAACAAACACACACCTGTAAACAGAAGTTCTGTGTGTGTGTGTGTGTGTGTGAGGGAAAACCGAGTCCGAGCAGCAACAGAGGAAACAACATCTGAAGCTTCTGACTTTTTTGTGTTGTTCTGTTGCAGCTAAACTCTTCAGAACCTAACTGGCTTTATTGTGCTATTATAGCTTACTCAGGACTGAAGAGAGAGAGAGACTGAGAGAAAAGGGGAGATATTTCACCTTATTCAAACTTGTTTACAGTCAAACTACCAGTGTTCTTGAAAACACATTTCAGAGACAAGATAGGATTTAATTGTTCAAGTGGATAAATTGTTTTTTTTTATTTTTAAAGCTATTGAAATATAATGAATGTATTACTGTTGTAAACATTATGTGGTTCCTTCCTGCTTCCTACTTCCTGTTTACATTTAAAAAAAGAAGAAAAAGAATTTCCAATGCAGTTACACAAACTCACCACCAGATGTCAGCCTAAGACCTTGTGTGGAGAGAGGGGGTGCTGCTGTCGCTGTGGTCTGACTGCAGAATATGAAAACACACAGAATATGTAACATTAGTCACAGCAACTTAATATGTCCTTGATGTGCATTGTTGTAATGTTTAACAACTAATCCACAAAACATGTCGTTATATTTTAGGTGGGAAGATTGCCAAACCATATTGATTAACAAAATTTCACAATTTATACATTGCACAGATGCAGGCAGACAGACGCAGACGCACAGACAGATGTTGGCAGACACAGGCAGACGCTCAGACGCACAGATGCAGGCAGATGCACAGACAGATGCAGGCAGACACACAGATGCAGGCAAGCAGACGCAGGCAGATGCGCAGACGCAGGCATACGCAAAGACGCAGGGAGACAGACAGGCAGATGCAGGCAAATGTGCAGACGCAGGCAGGCAGACGCAGGCAGAGTTAGGCAGGCAGGCGTAGGCAGATGTGCAGACGCAGGCACGCAGACGCAGGCAGATGCACAGATGCAGGCAGACACACAGACGGATGCCGGCATATGCGAAGACGCAGACAGGCAGACACAGGCAGATGTTGGCAGACATACGCAGGCAGGCAGACACAGACAAATGTTGGCAGACAGGAAGACGCAGACGCTCAGACGCACAGATGCAGGCAGATGCACAGATGCAGGCAGACGCACAGATCCAGGCAAGCAGACGCAGGCAGACAGATGCAGGCAGAGGCTTGGCAGACATAGGCAGATGCGCAGACGCAGGCAGGCAGATGCACAGACGCAGTCAGGCAGACGCTGGCAGATGCACAGACGCAGGCAGACGCACACACAGATGCAGGCAGGCAGATGCAGGCAGATGTGCAGACGCAGGCATATGCAGGCAGGCAGACGCAGGCAG
>CM042444.1:30719859-30744859 GCA_023631565.1 Gymnocephalus cernua
TCTTTCTCAAAATATTTAGACTATTTTTCCTCAAAATATTTAGACTATTTATCCTCAAAATATTTAGACTATTTTTCCTCAAAATATTTACTGTACACTTTCTCAAAATATTTAGACTATTTTCCACAAAAAAAGCCCTAGCTTTTTTTTTCGTGTAGCCTATTTGTTTTGTTTTCTTGCTTTTCCCTCTTCTTTCTTATTTATATTATTTGGTTTTATAATAAAACAGAGTCAGAGTTTGTGTTTTAAACAAGTTTTTTGTGCAGAGATTTGGCAAACTCTAATT
The DNA here is from genome assembly GCA_023631565.1 of Gymnocephalus cernua. Lineage (NCBI taxonomy): Eukaryota > Metazoa > Chordata > Actinopteri > Perciformes > Percidae > Gymnocephalus > Gymnocephalus cernua. The sequence goes on from CM042444.1 coordinate 30,720,146, forward strand.
TATTTACTTCCAGGATGGTGAATCATTGAACAGAGACTCCAAAACAAACAGCCGGCTCATTTACCATCCAAAACACAAAACCAAACAGATATACAAAACATACTTATGTTATCTATTTACAAATGAACAGGAAGTGATGTCACTGTTTCCTGAAGCCTCTCAGGATCGGATAAATGTTCTCAAACGCTTCGTAGATCTCGGCTCGCTCTTTGGCTCCTGGAATCAAACACACATACAAAATGCTGTTTGTTGCTGCTGACAGACTCAGATTATAATGCGCACACACACACACACACACTACTTTTAGCGTGTATAGAGCCAGACTCCATGTAAATAATCAGGACTTTTAGCCTGTATAGAGCCAGACTCCATGTAAATAATCACTACTTTTAGCGTGTATAGAGCCAGACTCCATGTAAATAATCAGGACTTTTAGCGTGTATAGAGCCAGACTCCATGTAAATAATCAGGACTTTTAGCGTGTATAGAGCCAGACTCCATGTAAATAATCAGTACTTTTAGCGTGTATAGAGCCAGACTCCATGTAAATAATCACTACTTTTAGCGTGTATAGAGCCAGACTCCGTGTAAATAATCACTACTTTTAGCGTGTATAGAGCCAGACTCCATGTAAATAATCAGGACTTTTAGCGTTTATAGAGCCAGACTCCATGTAAATAATCAGGACTTTTAGCGTGTATAGAGCCAGACTCCATGTAAATAATCACTACTTTTAGCGTGTATAGAGCCAGACTCCATGTAAATAATCAGGACTTTTAGCATGTATAGAGCCAGACTCCATGTAAATAATCAGGACTTTTAGCGTGTATAGAGCCAGACTCCATGTAAATAATCAGGACTTTTAGCGTGTATAGAGCCAGACTCCATGTAAATAATCAGGACTTTTAGCGTGTATAGAGCCAGACTCCATGTAAATAATCACTACTTTTAGCGTGTATAGAGCCAGACTCCATGTAAATAATCAGGAATTTTAGCGTGTATAGAGCCAGACTCCATGTAAATAATCAGGAATTTTAGCGTGTATAGAGCCAGACTCCATGTAAATAATCACTACTTTTAGCATGTATAGAGCCAGACTCCATGTAAATAATCAGGACTTTTAGTGTGTATAGAGCCAGACTCCATGTAAATAATCAGGACTTTTAGCGTGTATAGAGCCAGACTCCATGTAAATAATCAGGACTTTTAGCGTGTATAGAGCCAGACTCCATGTAAATAATCACTACTTTTAGCGTGTATAGAGCCAGACTCCATGTAAATAATCAATACTTTTAGCGTGTATAGAGTCAGACTCCATGTAAATAATCAGGACTTTTAGCGTGTATAGAGCCAGACTCCATGTAAATAATCACTACTTTTAGCGTGTATAGAGTCAGACTCCATGTAAATAATCAGGACTTTTAGCGTGTATAGAGCCAGACTCCATGTAAATAATCAGGAATTTTAGCGTGTATAGAGCCAGACTCCATGTAAATAATCAGGACTTTTAGCGTGTATAGAGCCAGACTCCATGTAAATAATCACTACTTTTAGCGTGTATAGACCCAGCATATCTCCACATGTAAATGGGTGAATTAAGGGTTTATTTCAACCAGACCAGAGTGGTGATTGTTGGAACAGTGGAAAGATGAACCAAGACGGACTTTGGTAGTTTTATTTAGTTTCTGTCCACTTTGACTGAAGTGTGTTTTACGATGATAAAAGTCCTGATTATTTACATGGAGTCTGGTGTAGTTTGGTGATGGTGATGTCGGGGCTGTTTCATGTTAAACTAAAAGGATCTTACTCTTTAACTAAAAGGTCTATCTCTGTAGCGATCCATCCCATAATGTTGTCACACACTTAGAATAATAATCTGAGTCTGTCAGCGGCAACAACAGAACTTTTTGTGGACACTGACTGATGCTGAACATTAGTCCTGTAATATTGGACCAGTTTTAGAGATCATTGTTCCCATCAGACACAGAAACATGGGAACATAGGGTCCAGGGGGCAGAAAAACAAAGTTACCCTGTAGTTATTTCCCTCGTTTGAACTAAGTTTCGTTACCGGTCAGAACCACTTTCCCCGACACGAAGATGAGCAGAACGATGCGAGGCTTCACCATGCGGTAGATGAGGCCCGGGAACAGCTCCGGTTCATAACTGTGGAGACAAAACAAAAGGTTAAATACATATGCAAGTGTGTGTGTGTGTGTGTGTGTGTGTGTGTGTGTGTGTGTGTGTGTGTGTGTGTGTGTGTGTGTGTGTGTGTGTGTGTGTGTGTGTGTGTAAAATGCATATGTATATGGGTTATGATTTGTGTGGACATAATAAACATACAGGGCTCGGAATTAATTTAAACTAGCAAAGTTATAGAGAGAGATGAAACATATGAATAAAAGAAAAAGTCCAGTCACCTCATTTTTTTTTTTTTTTTTTATTAAAATCAACCTACTTTTACAGACCTTAGTCTGTGACGTCACGTTAATAAAGTGGGCGTCAGTGGTGAGCACCAGTTGTGTGTGTACCTGCTGAACTGCTGGTGTGTGAGCACCAGGTGTGTATGTGTGTGTACCTGCTGAACTGCTGGTGTGTGAGCTCCAGGTGTGTATGTGTGTGTGTGTGTGTGTGTGTACACCTGCTGAACTGCTGGTGTGTGAGCACCAGGTGTGTGTGTGTGTGTACCTGCTGGTGTGTGAGCACCAGGTGTGTATGTGTGTGTGTGTACACCTGCTGAACTGCTGGTGTGTGAGCACCAGGTGTGTGTGTGTGTGTACCTGCTGAACTGCTGGTGTGTGAGCACCAGGCCCTCCAGGCGGATGGGGAAGCAGACGTCGCAGCTTGCTACCATGTTCTGGATCTTAAAGTCCAGGAAACGAGCTGGGAAGCCGAGCTTCTGCACCACACGGGCGTACTTCCTGGCCGCCAGACGAGACTGCTCCTCACTGCAGACAGACAGCAGGGAGTTAGGAAGGAAGGAAGGAAGGAAGGAAGGAGACAGAGGGACAGGCAGACAGACAGACCTCTTGGCTCCTGTACAGACCATCTTCCCCGAGCTGAAGATCAGTGCGGTGGTTCTCGGCTCTCTGATTCTCATGATGACTGCCGCAAAACGCTGAAACACACAACGAGGACTGAACAACGCTGCTGAGACGGTTCTGTGGCTGTCAACACTGACAGACCTGGTTCCAGATTAGGCACCGGCTCCGAACCGGCACTCAAAATGCTCCGGTGGAAACAGGGTTGAGAGACTTTGTCTGTACCTTTGGGTTGTACTCTGCGTTTCTGGCTTGGAGGGCGATGAACTTCAGATCCAGAGGACAACCCAGGTTCACCGTGGAGACAATGTTCCTACACACACACACACACACACACACACACACACACACACAGTCAGTCTCAAAGAAAAGCGTTTTTCGACTCTAGTAATCAGTAACTTACTGCAGCTGTTAGTGTTTCTCCAGTAATCAGTAACTTACTGGAGTAATCGGTAACTTTCTGCAGTAATCAGTAACTAATCAGTAACTTACTGCAGCTGCGGGATGATTCCTGACCTCTCAGTAACGGGGGTCATAGGGGTCATGGGGGTCATGGGGGTCATGGGGCAGAAGGGGGAGGGGCCCGTCCCCATCTGGGACATCCCCTCCTGGGGGTCAGCCGCTGCTTCAGCTGCTGCATCCTGGGAGTTGTAGTCCAGACAGACGCCGCTGTCGTCCAGAGGTGCAGTCTGACTCCCGGCTGAAACACAACAGAGTCACGCTGCTTTCACAGGCTGGCAGAATAATCAGAAAAACAAGTTCCCGACTGGGGGAAAGTCACGTGAACAGGTCACAACAACTGGAAAAACGATGAAAAGTTTAGTACGCATCCCCCCCAGCAAATCGCACCCTGTATAATATATATACTGTAACCCGGGTTACCAGTGTGGTTCTGCGTGCTGAGGTCATCAGGCAGGAAGCTGAGGTCTAGCTCTTCCCCCGGCCCTGCCTTCACTGAGGGGGCGGGGGCATTTGTGGAGGGGGCGGGGCTCTGCAGCCCCAGCTCCTCCCCAAGAAGGAAGCTGGCGTCCTGCAGGAAAACATACAGTATACACACATGTATAAACATATATTCTGCAGGGAAACACCTCTCTCTCTCTCTCTCCCTCTCTCTCTCTCTCCCTCCCTCTCTCCCTCTCTCTCTCTCTCCCTCTCTCTCCCTCCCTCTCTCCCTCCCTCTCTCCCGAGCTGATGGCACTGCTGGACACCTTCCGAGTTTGAAGGGAAATAAGCTTGATGTGTTTTTCAGTTTCCTTGGCCGACCACTGTGTCTACGATCCTCAACGTTGCCCGTTTCTTTGTGCTTCTTCTAAAGAGCTTGAACAGCCCATCTTGAAACACCAGTCTGCTTTGAAATATATCTCTGGGAGAGACCTTGCTGACGCAGTAGAACTACCTATATACTACAACTGGTTGATCATACACCTGACTACAATCCTACTAAATCCCTGACGTGTTGCAGGTACCTATAAGAATTTATGCTGGTTTGAAGGCAAAGGGTAGTAACACCAAATATTGATGGGATTTAGATTTTTCTTTTGTTCGCTCACTTTGCATTTTGTAAATTGATAAAAATAAACATTTTTTTCACACCTGCCTAAGACTTTTGTCTTTATTTATTTATATATATATATATATATATATATATATATATATATATATATATATATAAAGCAGGGAAACGTTTTGGATTCTCAGAATATTCACTAAAACTTAGAAATCAAGTTTCTAAATCAAACTGTTCCTCTTCACATGTGGGAAACAACCTCAGGGTTTAAACCAACAGTCTGTACTCACATTTGCAATGGAGTCATCAAAGTAACGCTCCAACGCAGACTCATCCATGTGTGAAGAAACTCATGAAGACCTTCCAGGACCTTCCAGGACCTTCCAGGACCTCCCACACACAGCTGCAGCCAATCCTCCATCACCATCACTCTGCACCTGCAGAGAAACACACCTGAGTTCCTCTGATCCGCGGGTGGACTGGAAGAGAGAAGACTCTATAACACACACACACACACACACACACACACACACACACACACACACACACACACACACACACACACACACACACACACACACACACACACACACACACACACACACACACACACACACACACACACACACACAGTAGCAGACAGTAGCCTACAGTATGACAGTTGACCCTCCGACCGCGGGGGGAGCCCGCCGCTAACCGCTGTCACTACAGGCCGACAGGGACGGAGCTCTGCGCATGCGCACAGGGTGTAAACAAAGCAGCATGGCGCCGCGAGGTTCGGACAGCTCTGACTGTAATTGATAAGTTATTGATGAGAGTTTAATCGACATCTGATCAGGACGTCCGGCGGCTTGTTTGTGATGACGCAGAAAACAAAATGGAGTCCGTGAAGAAACGTTTGGCCGAGTTTTCACTGGAAGCTCACGGTGAGAGAGAGAGACAGGTACACTGATCTAAACACAGTCAGTAGTAGACAGACAGGTAGAGAGAGAGACAGGTACACTGATCTAAACACAGTCAGTAGTAGACAGACAGGTAGAGAGAGAGAGACAGGTACACTGATCTAAACACAGTCAGTAGTAGACAGACAGGTAGAGAGAGAGACAGGTACACTGATCTAAACACAGTCAGTAGTAGACAGACAGGTAGAGAGAGAGAGACAGGTACACTGATCTAAACACAGTCAGTAGCAGACAGACAGGTAGAGAGAGAGACAGGTACACTGATCTAAACACAGTCAGTAGTAGACAGACAGGTAGAGAGAGAGACAGGTACACTGATCTAAACACAGTCAGTAGTAGACAGACAGGTAGAGAGAGAGACAGGTACACTGATCTAAACACAGTCAGTAGCAGACAGACAGGTAGAGAGAGAGACAGGTACACTGATCTAAACACAGTCAGTAGTAGACAGACAGGTAGAGAGAGAGAGACAGGTACACTGATCTAAACACAGTCAGTAGTAGTCAGACAGGTAGAGAGAGAGACAGGTACACTGATCTAAACACAGTCAGTAGCAGACAGACAGGTAGAGAGAGAGACAGGTACACTGATCTAAACACAGTCAGTAGTAGTCAGACAGGTAGAGAGAGAGAGACAGGTACACTGATCTAAACACAGTCAGTAGCAGACAGACAGGTAGAGAGAGAGACAGGTACACTGATCTAAACACAGTCAGTAGCAGACAGACAGGTAGAGAGAGAGACAGGTACACTGATCTAAACACAGTCAGTAGCAGACAGACAGGTAGAGAGAGAGACAGGTACACTGATCTAAACACAGTCAGTAGCAGACAGACAGGTAGAGAGAGAGACAGGTACACTGATCTAAACACAGTCAGTAGTAGACAGACAGGTAGAGAGAGAGAGACAGGTACACTGATCTAAACACAGTCAGTAGTAGTCAGACAGGTAGAGAGAGAGAGACAGGTACACTGATCTAAACACAGTCAGTAGCAGACAGACAGGTAGAGAGAGAGACAGGTACACTGATCTAAACACAGTCAGTAGCAGACAGACAGGTAGAGAGAGAGACAGGTACACTGATCTAAACACAGTCAGTAGCAGACAGACAGGTAGAGAGAGAGACAGGTACACTGATCTAAACACAGTCAGTAGTAGACAGACAGGTAGAGAGAGAGAGACAGGTACACTGATCTAAACACAGTCAGTAGTAGACAGACAGGTAGAGAGAGAGACAGGTACACTGATCTAAACACAGTCAGTAGTAGACAGACAGGTAGAGAGAGAGAGACAGGTACACTGATCTAAACACAGTCAGTAGCAGACAGACAGGTAGAGAGAGAGACAGGTACACTGATCTAAACACAGTCAGTAGTAGACAGACAGGTAGAGAGAGAGACAGGTACACTGATCTAAACACAGACAGTAGTAGACAGACAGGTAGAGAGAGAGAGACAGGTACACTGATCTAAACACAGTCAGTAGCAGACAGACAGGTAGAGAGAGAGACAGGTACACTGATCTAAACACAGTCAGTAGCAGACAGACAGGTAGAGAGAGAGACAGGTACACTGATCTAAACACAGTCAGTAGTAGACAGACAGGTAGAGAGAGAGACAGGTACACTGATCTAAACACAGTCAGTAGCAGACAGACAGGTAGAGAGAGAGACAGGTACACTGATCTAAACACAGTCAGTAGCAGACAGACAGGTAGAGAGAGAGAGACAGGTACACTGATCTAAACACAGTCAGTAGTAGACAGACAGGTAGAGAGAGAGACAGGTACACTGATCTAAACACAGTCAGTAGCAGACAGACAGGTAGAGAGAGAGACAGGTACACTGATCTAAACACAGTCAGTAGCAGACAGACAGGTAGAGAGAGAGACAGGTACACTGATCTAAACACAGTCAGTAGTAGACAGACAGGTAGAGAGAGAGACAGGTACACTGATCTAAACACAGTCAGTAGTAGACAGACAGGTAGAGAGAGAGACAGGTACACTGATCTAAACACAGTCAGTAGTAGACAGACAGGTAGAGAGAGAGACAGGTACACTGATCTAAACACAGTCAGTAGTAGACAGACAGGTAGAGAGAGAGACAGGTACACTGATCTAAACACAGTCAGTAGTAGACAGACAGGTAGAGAGAGAGACATGTACACTGATCTAAACACAGTCAGTAGTAGACAGACAGGTAGAGAGAGAGAGACAGGTACACTGATCTAAACACAGTCAGTAGTAGACAGACAGGTAGAGAGAGAGACAGGTACACTGATCTAAACACAGTCAGTAGCAGACAGACAGGTAGAGAGAGAGACAGGTACACTGATCTAAACACAGTCAGTAGCAGACAGACAGGTAGAGAGAGAGACAGGTACACTGATCTAAACACAGTCAGTAGTAGACAGACAGGTAGAGAGAGAGACAGGTACACTGATCTAAACACAGTCAGTAGTAGACAGACAGGTAGAGAGAGAGAGACAGGTACACTGATCTAAACACAGTCAGTAGTAGACAGACAGGTAGAGAGAGAGACAGGTACACTGATCTAAACACAGTCAGTAGCAGACAGACAGGTAGAGAGAGAGAGACAGGTACACTGATCTAAACACAGTCAGTAGTAGACAGACAGGTAGAGAGAGAGACAGGTACACTGATCTAAACACATTCAGTAGTAGACAGACAGGTAGAGAGAGAGAGACAGGTACACTGATCTAAACACAGTCAGTAGCAGACAGACAGGTAGAGAGAGAGACAGGTACACTGATCTAAACACAGTCAGTAGCAGACAGACAGGTAGAGAGAGAGACAGGTACACTGATCTAAACACAGTCAGTAGTAGACAGACAGGTAGAGAGAGAGACAGGTACACTGATCTAAACACAGTCAGTAGTAGACAGACAGGTAGAGAGAGAGAGACAGGTACACTGATCTAAACACAGTCAGTAGCAGACAGACAGGTAGAGAGAGAGAGACAGGTACACTGATCTAAACACAGTCAGTAGTAGACAGACAGGTAGAGAGAGAGACAGGTACACTGATCTAAACACAGTCAGTAGTAGACAGACAGGTAGAGAGAGAGACAGGTACACTGATCTAAACACAGTCAGTAGTAGACAGACAGGTAGAGAGAGAGAGACAGGTACACTAATCTAAACACAGTCAGTAGTAGACAGACAGGTAGAGAGAGAGACAGGTACACTGATCTAAACACAGTCAGTAGCAGACAGACAGGTAGAGAGAGAGACAGGTACACTGATCTAAACACAGTCAGTAGTAGACAGACAGGTAGAGAGAGAGACAGGTACACTGATCTAAACACAGTCAGTAGTAGACAGACAGGTAGAGAGACAGGTACACTGATCTAAACACAGTCAGTAGCAGACAGACAGGTAGAGAGAGAGACAGGTACACTGATCTAAACACAGTCAGTAGCAGACAGACAGGTAGAGAGAGAGAGACAGGTACACTGATCTAAACACAGTCAGTAGTAGACAGACAGGTAGAGAGAGAGACAGGTACACTGATCTAAACACAGTCAGTAGTAGACAGACAGGTAGAGAGAGAGACAGGTTCACTGATCTAAACACAGTCAGTAGCAGACAGACAGGTAGAGAGAGAGAGACAGGTACACTGATCTAAACACAGTCAGTAGTAGACAGACAGGTAGAGAGAGAGAGACAGGTACACTGATCTAAACACAGTCAGTAGTAGACAGACAGGTAGAGAGAGAGACAGGTACACTGATCTAAACACAGTCAGTAGTAGACAGACAGGTAGAGAGAGAGACAGGTACACTGATCTAAACACAGTCAGTAGTAGACAGACAGGTAGAGAGAGAGACAGGTACACTGATCTAAACACAGTCAGTAGCAGACAGACAGGTAGAGAGAGAGACAGGTACACTGATCTAAACACAGTCAGTAGCAGACAGACAGGTAGAGAGAGAGACAGGTACACTGATCTAAACACAGTCAGTAGTAGTCAGACAGGTAGAGAGAGAGACAGGTACACTGATCTAAACACAGTCAGTAGTAGACAGACAGGTAGAGAGAGAGAGACAGGTACACTGATCTAAACACAGTCAGTAGTAGACAGACAGGTAGAGAGAGAGACAGGTACACTGATCTAAACACAGTCAGTAGCAGACAGACAGGTAGAGAGAGAGACAGGTACACTGATCTAAACACAGTCAGTAGCAGACAGACAGGTAGAGAGAGAGACAGGTACACTGATCTAAACACAGTCAGTAGTAGACAGACAGGTAGAGAGAGAGACAGGTACACTGATCTAAACACAGTCAGTAGTAGACAGACAGGTAGAGAGAGAGAGACAGGTACACTGATCTAAACACAGTCAGTAGTAGACAGACAGGTAGAGAGAGAGACAGGTACACTGATCTAAACACAGTCAGTAGCAGACAGACAGGTAGAGAGAGAGAGACAGGTACACTGATCTAAACACAGTCAGTAGTAGACAGACAGGTAGAGAGAGAGACAGGTACACTGATCTAAACACATTCAGTAGTAGACAGACAGGTAGAGAGAGAGAGACAGGTACACTGATCTAAACACAGTCAGTAGCAGACAGACAGGTAGAGAGAGAGACAGGTACACTGATCTAAACACAGTCAGTAGCAGACAGACAGGTAGAGAGAGAGACAGGTACACTGATCTAAACACAGTCAGTAGTAGACAGACAGGTAGAGAGAGAGACAGGTACACTGATCTAAACACAGTCAGTAGTAGACAGACAGGTAGAGAGAGAGAGACAGGTACACTGATCTAAACACAGTCAGTAGCAGACAGACAGGTAGAGAGAGAGAGACAGGTACACTGATCTAAACACAGTCAGTAGCAGACAGACAGGTAGAGAGAGAGACAGGTACACTGATCTAAACACAGTCAGTAGTAGACAGACAGGTAGAGAGAGAGACAGGTACACTGATCTAAACACAGTCAGTAGTAGACAGACAGGTAGAGAGAGAGACAGGTACACTGATCTAAACACAGTCAGTAGCAGACAGACAGGTAGAGAGAGAGACAGGTACACTGATCTAAACACAGTCAGTAGCAGACAGACAGGTAGAGAGAGAGAGACAGGTACACTGATCTAAACACAGTCAGTAGTAGACAGACAGGTAGAGAGAGAGACAGGTACACTGATCTAAACACAGTCAGTAGTAGACAGACAGGTAGAGAGAGAGACAGGTTCACTGATCTAAACACAGTCAGTAGCAGACAGACAGGTAGAGAGAGAGAGACAGGTACACTGATCTAAACACAGTCAGTAGTAGACAGACAGGTAGAGAGAGAGAGACAGGTACACTGATCTAAACACAGTCAGTAGTAGACAGACAGGTAGAGAGAGAGACAGGTACACTGATCTAAACACAGTCAGTAGTAGACAGACAGGTAGAGAGAGAGACAGGTACACTGATCTAAACACAGTCAGTAGTAGACAGACAGGTAGAGAGAGAGACAGGTACACTGATCTAAACACAGTCAGTAGTAGACAGACAGGTAGAGAGAGAGACAGGTACACTGATCTAAACACAGTCAGTAGTAGACAGACAGGTAGAGAGAGAGACAGGTACACTGATCTAAACACAGTCAGTAGCAGACAGACAGGTAGAGAGAGAGAGACAGGTACACTGATCTAAACACAGTCAGTAGTAGACAGACAGGTAGAGAGAGAGACAGGTACACTGATCTAAACACAGTCAGTAGCAGACAGACAGGTAGAGAGAGAGACAGGTACACTGATCTAAACACAGTCAGTAGCAGACAGACAGGTAGAGAGAGAGAGACAGGTACACTGATCTAAACACAGTCAGTAGTAGACAGACAGGTAGAGAGAGAGACAGGTACACTGATCTAAACACAGTCAGTAGTAGACAGACAGGTAGAGAGAGAGACAGGTACACTGATCTAAACACAGTCAGTAGTAGACAGACAGGTAGAGAGAGAGACAGGTACACTGATCTAAACACAGTCAGTAGCAGACAGACAGGTAGAGAGAGAGAGACAGGTACACTGATCTAAACACAGTCAGTAGTAGACAGACAGGTAGAGAGAGAGACAGGTACACTGATCTAAACACAGTCAGTAGTAGACAGACAGGTAGAGAGAGAGACAGGTACACTGATCTAAACACAGTCAGTAGCAGACAGACAGGTAGAGAGAGAGACAGGTACACTGATCTAAACACAGTCAGTAGCAGACAGACAGGTAGAGAGAGAGAGAGACAGGTACACTGATCTAAACACAGTCAGTAGTAGACAGACAGGTAGAGAGAGAGACAGGTACACTGATCTAAACACAGTCAGTAGTAGACAGACAGGTAGAGAGAGAGACAGGTTCACTGATCTAAACACAGTCAGTAGCAGACAGACAGGTAGAGAGAGAGAGACAGGTACACTGATCTAAACACAGTCAGTAGTAGACAGACAGGTAGAGAGAGAGAGACAGGTACACTGATCTAAACACAGTCAGTAGTAGACAGACAGGTAGAGAGAGAGACAGGTACACTGATCTAAACACAGTCAGTAGTAGACAGACAGGTAGAGAGAGAGACAGGTACACTGATCTAAACACAGTCAGTAGTAGACAGACAGGTAGAGAGAGAGACAGGTACACTGATCTAAACACAGTCAGTAGCAGACAGACAGGTAGAGAGAGAGACAGGTACACTGATCTAAACACAGTCAGTAGTAGACAGACAGGTAGAGAGAGAGACAGGTACACTGATCTAAACACAGTCAGTAGTAGACAGACAGGTAGAGAGAGAGACAGGTACACTGATCTAAACACAGTCAGTAGTAGACAGACAGGTAGAGAGAGAGACAGGTACACTGATCTAAACACAGTCAGTAGCAGACAGACAGGTAGAGAGAGAGAGACAGGTACACTGATCTAAACACAGTCAGTAGTAGACAGACAGGTAGAGAGAGAGACAGGTACACTGATCTAAACACAGTCAGTAGCAGACAGACAGGTAGAGAGAGAGACAGGTACACTGATCTAAACACAGTCAGTAGCAGACAGACAGGTAGAGAGAGAGAGACAGGTACACTGATCTAAACACAGTCAGTAGTAGACAGACAGGTAGAGAGAGAGACAGGTACACTGATCTAAACACAGTCAGTAGTAGACAGACAGGTAGAGAGAGAGACAGGTACACTGATCTAAACACAGTCAGTAGTAGACAGACAGGTAGAGAGAGAGACAGGTACACTGATCTAAACACAGTCAGTAGCAGACAGACAGGTAGAGAGAGAGAGACAGGTACACTGATCTAAACACAGTCAGTAGTAGACAGACAGGTAGAGAGAGAGACAGGTACACTGATCTAAACACAGTCAGTAGTAGACAGACAGGTAGAGAGAGAGACAGGTACACTGATCTAAACACAGTCAGTAGTAGACAGACAGGTAGAGAGAGAGACAGGTACACTGATCTAAACACAGTCAGTAGTAGACAGACAGGTAGAGAGAGAGACAGGTACACTGATCTAAACACAGTCAGTAGTAGACAGACAGATAGAGAGAGAGACAGGTACACTGATCTAAACACAGTCAGTAGCAGACAGACAGGTAGAGAGAGAGACAGGTACACTGATCTAAACACAGTCAGTAGCAGACAGACAGGTAGAGAGAGAGACAGGTACATCCTCAGTCCTCAATCAAAAGATTTGAGACTAAATTAAAAGACGAGTATACAGAACAACGGCATAATGAAAATAAAATACAACACAAACTCCTCTGTTATCAATCCCTGAACAGAGAGATCTGATTGGCCGAATATCTCAAAACAAAAAATCTAAAAGAAATACGGATCTTAACAAAATCCAGAGTCAGTGACCACGAGCTGGAAATTGAAAGAGGTCGACATTTAAAAGTGTGGAGACCAAGAGAGGAACGAGTCTGTACACACTGCCACCAGGATATTGAAACAGAATTACATTTCCTATGCACACGTCCCAAATATGAAGACATAAGAACCAAATATTTCCAAACATGTGAAAACCATAAACCAGGCTTCACTACCTACACTGAGGACAAACAGCTTCCTCTTTTATTAGGGGAAGATCAAAGCACGGCACGGCTAGCAGCTAAATATGTCTTCTCCTGCCACAATACTAGACTACATACATAGAGAATGGTAGATATTAGCATCTTTATTGTCTTTATTGGTTTATTTGCTTTGTTTATTTGTATTTTATTTACTTGTATTCCTTTTTTATTCTTTTTTATTATTGTTTCAACCCATAGAGGGACATGCACAGAATTAGTTTAGTATCTGCATTCATATCATAATTATCCTGTTTACTTGTATTATTATGATTATTATTATTATTATTATTATATCAGATGTATTTACTCCTTGTTGTTTATATGTATGTTTGTTCTCATGCTTTGGCAACACAGAGGTATTTTTTTTGTCATGGCAATAAGAGGGAGGGAGAGAGAGAGGCGAGAGAAGATGGATGGATGGATGGATGGATAGATAGATAGATAGATAGATAGATAAATAGATGGTTAGATAGATAGATAGATAGATAGATAGATAGATAAATGGTTAGATGGTTAGATAGATAGATAGATAGATAGATGGATAGATAGATTATTGATCCCCAAGGGGAAATTCAAGGTCCCAGCAGCTTAAAGACATCACACACAATATACATCATAAACAGGATGATAAAATAACAAATCCACATGAATAATATGGACAACACATGAACAGATAATAAATGAATGTACTGAGGGATGTATAAGCATGAGAGGCTTGTAGTGACAGTACAGGGTCTGACCCTTTGTGTGTGTGTGTGTGTGTGTGTGTGTGTGTGTGTGTGGGCGGGGGGGGGGGGGGGGGTGTAAGGTGCTCTATGAGAGTGTGTGTCATGGTGGTCAATAAGTCCAATAGTGGAAGGATAAAGTCTAGAGACCAGCATTAAATATGGACAATATAAGAGAATAAAGTAGACATAGTTATATACAAACTAAATAGCAGTGCAAGGATGAAGTTTAATAAAGACGGCATTAAATATGGACATTATATGGGAATAAAGTAGACAGCAGGATAGACACAAATCACCAGTCAATATTAGAGGTTTGAAGTAATCGGGTTACAGCCATTGCTCAAGTATTAAGTTATTAAGTTAGACCTCAGTCCAGGCTGGGGGAAGGAGGGAGGGAGGGAGGGAGGGAGGGTTGTGCATATGGGCTAATATAGCCAGTAGACAGTGTAACCAGTCAACAGTGGGCCAGTGGACAGTCAGTACATACATCCCCAGATACTCCACACTGACCCCCTCAACGCAGACCTACGGAAATCCACCACCGGGCTGCGTCTGTGGGGGGGTGACTAAAGTCAGTGTAGCCGCACTGTGTAGAGAGAGAGAGAGAGAGAGAGAGAGAGAGAGAGAGAGAATTAAAAGGGATATTAATATTTCTTTCTTTGAAAACCACCCAGAAACTGTTGGATTTGAAAGAAAGAAAGAAAAGAAGTACTAATGTATTAAGACATTCATTAATTCTAAAGGCAAAATTTCACTTTCATAAATCTAAATTTAACAGTAAAACAATCTCACTTAGTCTCCCCCCCCCCCCCGAGGGTAAACATATATTTATATACTACATGTGTCTGTGTGTTTGTGTTCTGATTCTCATGTCTGTAGATCTGTATCTGAACCGGGCCGTGCCGTACCTGGAGGCGCCGCCCGACCCGCTGAACTTCTACCGTGACTGGATCGCTCCCAACAAGCCCTGCATCATCCGCAATGCCTTCAGCCATTGGACGGCTCTGTCCAGGTGGACGCCGGAGTACCTGAGGTAAGGAAGCCCCGCCCACTTGCCCTTGTCTTCTTCTTCTATCTTCTGTGGTCAGGAAGGGTCGAGTTCGTCATGTTTTTAATCCTCCATGTCTCCATGGTTCCAAGGCTTGTATCAACAGTGTTGTTGTCATAACTTAGAATTCACACACACAAACTACACACACAGCTTTAACTGTCTTGTGTTACTATTTTTGACCTATTGTTGCCTACATTACTTCTTTCTACTGCGTGTTTCCAAAGGTTTTTGTTGTTGTTTTTGAAGTTGTTGTCGCCCGCTTCCATCAGCATTTAAATGTTCCTGTGTGTGCAGGGAGAAGGTGGGGTCAAAGGTCATCAGCGTGGCGGTGACTCCCAACGGCTACGCCGACGCCGTCAACGGCGACCGCTTCGTGATGCCGGAGGAGAGACGCATGAGCTTCTCTGCTGTGCTCGACATCATCCAGGGGAAGGTGAGACACACACTTTCTCCCAAAGTTTTTGGCTTATTATTTATTAGTTTTGAAGTTTTCAGCATTTCTTTTCTAAGTTTTTGACGATTTGTTTTTAGATATTTTTCAGATGAATTTTGCTGAATGCTGTACTTTGTGTGTGTGTGTGTGTGTGTGTGTGTGTGTGTGTCTCTCTGTGTGTGTGTGTGTGTGTGTGTGTGTGTGTGTGTGTGTGTGTGTGTGTGTGTGTGTGTGTGTGTGTGTGTGTGTGTGTGTGTGTGTGTGTGTGTGTGTGTGTCTCTGTGTGTGTGTGTGTGTGTGTGTGTGTGTGTGTCTCTGTTTGTGTGTGTGTGTGTGTGGTGTGTGTGTGTGTGTGTCTCTGTTTGTGTGTGTGTGTGTGTGTCTCTGTGTGTGTGTGTGTGTGTGTGTGTCTCTGTGTGTGTGTGTGTGTGTGTGTGTGTGTGTGTGTGTGTGTGTCTCTGTGTGTGTGTGTGTGTGTGTGTCTCTGTGTGTGTGTGTGTGTGTGTGTGTGTGTGTGTGTGTAGGTGCAGCAGCGTGGGGTGTTCTACGTCCAGAAGCAGTGCTCCAACCTGCTGGACGAGCTGCCGGAGCTCACAGACGACGTGGAGACGCACGTCTCCTGGATGAGCGCCGCACTCGGTGAGTTCACGCCACTGAACGCGCTCAGACGGACACCTGTCACACCTGAGTGGGGTGGGGGGGGCGGGGGGGGGGGGGGTTAACAACCACACACTGTTCTGGAAATGTTTGCAAATTAGCGCATATTTAATATTTATTTATTGCTATTTTTTCTTCTTTAAGGAAAGTTACCAGATGCGGTGAATTTTTGGCTCGGAGAGGCGAGCGCCGTCACGTCCAGTAAGACCTGAACACAACACGTCACGTACTGTAGTGTTTAATAATGTATATACATATGTGTGTATGTGTGTGTGTATGTGTGTGTATGTGTGTGTGTGTTTCAGTGCACAAAGATCACTATGAGAATCTGTACTGTGTGATTTCTGGAGAGAAGAACTTCATCCTGCTGCCGCCCACAGACCGACCCTTCATCCCCTATGGTAACCATAGCAACCGTCCTCCATCCCTCACAGTAACCATGGTAACCCCGTGCATATAGCCCAACCACGTTAACCGTGTGTGTCTGTCAGGTGTGTACCAGCCGGCTGTTTACCATCAACGGGGCGACGGAGAGTTCGACATCATCGATCAGGGCGACGCGGAAAAGGTGCGTTCAGTGTCTGTCTGTTAATCTCAGCGTTGCTCTGATCTGTTTAAAACACCCCACCCCCTCACCCAGGTGCCGTGGATCCCTCTGGACCCTCTGGACCCGGACCTGGAGCGGTACCCCGGGTACGGGGCGGCGCGGCCGCTCCGCTGCAGCGTGAAGGCCGGAGAGATGCTGTACCTGCCGGCGCTCTGGTTCCACCACGTCACGCAGTCGCACGGCGCCATCGCAGGTCCTCACAGCTCACACACACACACAGGCACACACACACACACACACACACACAGGCACACACACACACACACACACACACACACACACACACACACAGGCACACACACACACACACACACACACTCTCTGTTTCTACAAATATTAGATTAGATTCAACTTTCTTGTCATTGTGCAGAGTACAAAGACAACCAACCAGACGTGCAAAAAGAGCAGAAAAGTAGAACGTGATATTTAAGTATAGACAAGACAAGAAATCTAGTGCAGTGTAGACAGTAGTACACAGTTGGTTAACAGAAGGTGGTTTAGAGTAATATAAATGAAATATAAATATCTGCAGTGTATTAGCAGTTACCTTTATAAGAGCAGAATAAATATGTAATGTAATATGAACAATGTATGAACATGTACAGATATGTTCAATGTAGTAGTAACATAATAGTATAAGAATAATATAAAATATACCGTAGATATATGCATTGTATTAACAGAATATATTAGAAGAAAGGCGATGTCCGCCTCCTTGTTGTCCCTGTTAAGGTTGCCATGGTAGTGGACACCTCAACAGGCACAGGCAAGGAGGCATCAGGCGGGGCGAGGGAGGGGGGTGGGGTTAGGGGCTTAGGCCTCCTGCACACTGGCTGCGTGGCGTGAGCGTGGTGTTTCTGTTGCGTGGCGGCTGCGTGTAGTTTTCTATGTCTTTATACACCAGAAACGTGTCGACGCTGCTGCTGCTAGTCTTGTCTGGACACATGGATGTTTCTCATAAACATAAACATAATATATTCTGATCTGATTACAGCAAAGACAACGTCGGCAGTAGGGATGGGCATGATTAATCAACGATCGACAATTGATCATTAAGAATTTCGTCGATCACATTAATTTGTCATTGATTAAACTAATGCAGGTTGCGTTGTGTAGTATGAGTGAAGCAATGAAATGATTTCCAGTGTGTCAGCAGCAATTAAACATTTTACCACCCGGGGGCGCCATAGGCTGCTCAGTTAGCTGCGAGTTTCCGTTTTGATTCAAAGTAAACATGAAGAGGTCACGGCGAAGTGTGGCGTGGGTCCATTTGGATTTAAAAAACGACTTAGTTACTGCAAACACTGCGACGCCGTGTATAAGTACAACACGGCCACGACTCAAATGATGTACCACATATGATGTACCACATCCGTGTATCCGACCCTGGTTAACGTCGGTGGCGGTGCGTCCTGCTCTCAGTCTCAACCTAGCATCAACTCGGCGTTAGCACGGAGGAGCTGCGATGCACAACGAGCAGAGGGAAATTACCCGAGGGATCTGAAGTTCATTGAGGTGGATACTGGAACCAGCATTTCACATTCCGTCACGACGTACCATCACCAGACTGGTAGAAACTCACTACGAACAACGGAATAAGGTTCCCCGGCCGGGCTGGCCAAGTTAGCGCGGAGGTAGCTACCTGCATCCCAGCCGGTGTCGTGCCAATGTACTTACCCCCGCCAGGATTATCGCCAGGATTATCACCAGGTAGCGGTCGTGTCTGACCCATGGATGTATTAAGGGAACCTCAGACCCCAGATCATGTCAACCTGCTTATTTTTCTCAGCAAAAACCAGTAGACTGGTGCAGAAGTTCTATGTGAGTAACTGGTTATTTTATATTAGGCTTTGTCCGCCTTGGATAGTTTTGAGTTACATTTTGACAAAACCTGTCAGATCTAAGTAGTATTATGTTTTTGGTTAAGTTATTATTTAACGTGATTCTTTTTATTTATTATTTTGGAACAAACGAGGGTCTCTGTTTAATATATATATACATATATCTTCAAGTTTATCCTAACCTCCAGTTTAACTGTCACACGTTGTTCTTCTTGTAATTAAGATCTCATCGAGGAAAAACATGCTGTATTTTTGTATTTTCATTGCGTTTTTAATTTCTAAAAAGTTAAATAAATAATGAATTTTAATATAAAAATATTAATGATTAATCGATAATTGATCGTTAATTCTCCCGACGATCGACGAAGAAAATTTAATCAAATGCCCATCACTAGTCGGCAGTATTGATGGTGAAATAGGCTCCAGAATATTTGGTTCTGTATTGACAGGTTACATATTTGAAAATCAATAATTATTTATTATTATTTTAAATTACATTTATATTATATCTGCATTTATGTCAAAACCTCGAGGCTTTCAAACATCCTCCTGCAGCTGACACGCTCACGCCACCCAGCCAGTGTGCAGGAGGCCTCAGGTGGGTGGTTGTCACCGGGGTGCAGAGCTGGAGTCTGGGCGGAGGGAGGAGCCGGTCTCTCCTCTCCTCTCCTCCCTCTGCAGAGCTGGAGTCTGGGCGGAGGGAGGAGCCGGTCTCTCCTCTCCTCTCCTCCCTCTGCAGAGCAGCGTCCATACAGACTGTGACCCAGTTGGTGAGGATGCTCTCAGTGGTGCAGCGGTAGATGAAATATTACCAATATTCTAAAAGAGTTTGTCTTTTTTCTCAAAATATTCGATTATTTGTTTTTAAGAAATACTCTGACTTTACTTTATATTCAACAGTTTGGTGTTGGATATAACCCTAAACTTTTTAAAACGCCTTTTTTTAAGTTTGACATTTGAAAATATTCCATCGTGTCTCTCTCTCTCTCTCTCTCTCTCTCTCTCTCTGTCTGTCTGTCTCTCTCTCTGTCTCTCTCTCTCTCTGTCTGTCTGTCTCTCTCTCTCAGTCTCTCTCTCTCTGTCTGTCTGTCTCTCTCTCAGTCTCTCTCTCTCTGTCTGTCTGTCTCTCTCTCTCTCTGTCTCTCTCTCTCTCTCTGTCTGTCTGTCTCTCTCTCTCTCTCTCTCTCTGTCTCTCTCTCTCTCTCTGTCTGTCTCTCTCTCAGTCTCTCTCTCTCTGTCTGTCTGTCTCTCTCTCTCTCTCTCTGTCTGTCTGTCTCTCTCTCTCTCTCTCTCTCTCTCTCTGTCTCTCTCTCTCTGTCTGTCTCTCTCTCTCTCTCTCTCTCTCTCTGTGTATAATGTCCCAGATGGCCACTCATACCTCTGTGTGTGTGTGTGTGTGTGTGTGTGTGTCTCTCTGCAGTGAACTTCTGGTACGACATGGAGTACGACATCAAGTACAACTACTACCAGCTGCTGGAGACGCTGTCGGAGGTCACGGGGGGGTCAACTGAATGATGTCATCGCCACTGAAAAAACTGTAAAATAAATTTTAAACGTCTGCAGAAGTTTTTTTGTTTCATTAAGATTTAAACACGTGAAAGATTCTAAAGGTTAAAACACAACTTTCATCGTCTTTAAAGTTGTCTAAGTGCAACGTGACATCATGACTTTGCGTAAACATACACGCCACTTTATCTGTACGCATTTTGAGGTATCCGCGTGTAGGTCTACGCCGTATACAGTGGACAGCAGTCTGCAGAGTAAACATGCATGGCACTCTAAAGCCACGTGGCGTGTTACCGCGAGGCTACGGTTGGGTTTAGGAAAAGAACAAACCTGGAAAATACAACGTGACACGCCGGACACAAAGGAAACGGGACATGCGGGACCCGATCCCCGGTCTCTTTTCAACATTTACATTTTTTTTTTTATAAAAATATTTTACTTTTTATATTCTTACTTTGCCTTTTATTCAAAAAAATATTTTCTCAAAATATTCCGACAAGGCAAAGCTCTCGATCTACCGGTCAGTTTCCGTTCCTACCCTCACCTATGGTCATGAAGGCTGGAGGTCATGACCCAAAGAACGAGATCCAGGGTACAAGCGGCCGAAATGGGTTTCCTCAGGAGGGGGGCTGGCGTCTCCCTTAGAGATAGGGTGAGAAGCTCAGTCATCCGCGAGGAGCTCGGAGTAGAGCCGCTGCTCCTTCACGTCGAAAGGAGCCAGTTGAGGTGGTTCGGGCATCTGGTAAGGATGCCCCCTGGGCGCCTCCCTAGGGAGGTGGTCCAGGCACGTCCAGCTGGGAGGAGGCCTCGGGGAAGACCCAGGACTAGGTGGAGGGATTACATCTCCAACCTGGCCTGGGAACGCCTCGGGATCCCCCAGTCAGAGCTGGTTAATGTGGCTCGGGAAAGGGAAGTTTGGGGTCCCCTGCTGGAGCTGCTCCCCCCGCGACCCGACCACGGATAAGCGGACGACGATGGATGGATGGATGAATAAAAAAAAATCTACTACAAAATATTTAAAAAAAACTCACAATGTTCATATATATATTAAATATATTAAAAAAGAAAATAAATGAAAAAATCATTGAAAAACATTCTGCAGAACTTGAATCTTTTTTTTTTTAATACAAAAAAATTCCCAGTTTTTTCACAAAATATATATATTTTTGAATTCTCAAAATAAACCGACTTTTTCCCAAAATATTCAACCGTTTCCTAGAAAAAGCTGCTGCAGACCTGCGAGCTGTAAATACATATGTATATATAATATAATACATGTGTGAGACGCTGAAATAAAAGCCGACTCGACTCTTTTTGAACCCAAAGAAAAACCGATGACAAAGCACTTTTATTTAAAGCAAAACATTTAAACACAAACAGCTGGCACGCACAAAAAAACAAACGTGTGTAAAAGTCAAAGGCCGTGTCTTCTCCTCCCCTGATAGTCTCTCTCTTTATATACTTATATTCATATTCAGTTTGTAGTATTGCAGCGTCTCCGTTTCTTCTCCTCCGACTATAAAACCACTCTCGCTCCGCCGCTGATTGCCGTTCTTTGAACAGACGGAGCGCATAAAGTCTTTATGATTTATGTACAAAATGTAAACTTAAAACAAGGTGCAGATAAAGTTCCTCTGAAGCTCCGCCCCCTCACACATGACTCAGCAT
Source organism: Gymnocephalus cernua (assembly GCA_023631565.1). Classification (NCBI taxonomy): domain Eukaryota; kingdom Metazoa; phylum Chordata; class Actinopteri; order Perciformes; family Percidae; genus Gymnocephalus; species Gymnocephalus cernua. The sequence continues at coordinate 30,742,225 of CM042444.1, forward strand.
TTATCTTGCCACTCAAAGCTGAAGAAAACGTCTCCAAAGTCTTGTTTTGTCCAAAGATATGAAATCAAAAATCAAAAGATATAAAACAAAGAGTGTGATCGACTCTGCAACCCAACGTCATGACGTAAAACAAGACATTTGAGGACGTTTATCTTGGACTTTTTGGAAATCTGATCCACATTTTAGAGACAGAACAACTCACCCATTCATCCAGAACATAATCCACCGTGAAGATAATAATCAATATATTTGCAGCTTTAAATGTTCTTTAGCAACAGTTTCAGCAGCGGTGAAGAAGAAGAAGTCCTGTCTGAGACCCCGCCCCCCTCCACTAACGAGCTTAACCACACACACACACACACACACACACACACACACAGAGCAGGGGGGGGGGTGTTGCTCTACTCCGAGACGGCAGCCACCTTCAAACATTTCCTGTAAACAGAAACAAACTTTGGTCACCTTTAAATCCTTTAAATATCCGTTCACATGCACACCAATTTATTCCACTTTTATTCTGAAATTGATACAACATCATATTCTGTTGTGATTATTATTATGGGACGCACACACACACACACACACACACACACACACACACAAAGGAATAACATGAACGCTGTAACACACACACACACACACACACACACACACAAAAAAAGGAAGATTTCTCTCAAAGATTTTCAGTTTTGTAATTTAAAGTTTCAGAATCAAATGTTCCAGTGTTTGTTTTACACGGCTGCATGTAAACAGGAATATTATGGGATATTTACTGTCATTAGCCGTGGAAACAGCTTAGAGGAAGATTGTTTGTTTTTCACAATAAAAGCATCAAACTGAATACTCTGTGCATGTAAACGTAGTCAGTGTTTAAAGTAAAGATCTGACCTGCTGTTGCATCATTTTGTTTCCGTCAGTCGTCGCTGCGGCCTCTCCGGTAGATTGGCACGTTGATGCTGTGGAACGCCGGCACCCAGCGGTTGTCATGGAGACCCACGTTGCAGCCAGGCGTGTCCCGGCGTGCACCGCGGCAGCACATCCAGTAGCCAGGGCCATATGGCAGCGCCTGGCAGTACGGCTTGTGGTGCCAGCGGCACAGCGACACGTCGCCGCGGCCGTACCGCTTCTTGCACTGCTTGCAGGGGTCGTCGCGGTAACGTGGGTCGGACACCCAGAGCGAGTCGGCAGGCCGCACGCCGTAGTCGTCGATGACGGAGCGGAGGTAGCGGCAGGTGCACTTGAGCGCAGCGAGGCTCTGCGTGGGCAACAGTGCCAGGATGGTCAGCAGCACGTGGTGCGGCAGAACGGCGAGGAACGGCTGCGGCGCCAACAGCTGCTGCAGCCGCTGGCGCATCAACAGGAAGTCCGGGGACGCACGCCGGGGTGGCGAGGAGGAGGAGCAGAGAGTCACAACGCCGGCATCCGCATCCTGAACCATCCCCTGGAAGTTATAACAGAGACCTTAGTTATAACTTGAGAAACAAATATCACACACACACACACACACACACACACACACACACACACACACACACACACACACACACACACACACACACACACACAGAAAAAGTGAGAGAAAGACTGTACCTGCTGCTGAGCTCGGTCCGCCTTCCTCCTCCTCCTCCTCCTCTTCTCTGATTGGCTGCCAGAGTCGCAGCGAGCGGCAGGGGGGCGGGGCTGAGAGGCAGGAAGCAGGAACAACAGGCCTGGCAGAGGCTCCACCTTTGGAGCGGGCGGAGGCTGAGTGAGGGGCGGGGCCTGTGTGTGAGTCTCTGTGGCGGCGTCCAGCATCTCGTCTCCGAAGCTACCGTTAGCGTTAGCCACAGCTGAGACGGCTGTTTCTGAGCAGCCGGTTGGCTCACTGTCCGATGATGATGTAATCGATGATGCTGGTGAAGGCGGGCAGGGGGCGGAGCTCTGGTCCGTGGCGGTGGCGAGCAGGACGCGCCCCACCATCCTCCGCAGGCTGTTGTTTCTCGACAGATCTCCCGCCGACTGCCGCTTCACGCACGCAGACTCCAGCCGCGCCACCATGTCCGACACCCGGACGCTCTCTGGCTCCTCCCCCCGGACGCTCTCTGGCTCCTCCCCCCGGACGCTCTCCGGCTCCTCCCCCCGGATGCTCTCCGGCTCCTCCCCTCTGACGCTCTCTGGCTCCTCCCCTCTGACCTCGGGGGGCGTGGCTCTGGACAGCGTAATCGAGGCGGAGCTTCTCTGCAGGGCGAGCAGCGGTTTGGCGTCTGGCTGCTGCTGCGGCTCGCTGGCTCTCTGCTCCAGGAACGCCACCATCTCCACCACCGACACTTTCTGCTCCTCTGCCGCTGTCACCGCCACCAACGCCTCGCTGGTCGAGTCAGATCGCTGTGAAGACGCTTTGTGAGTGTCCTGCTGTTCGTTTCCGGACCTGCGGCGCCGTTTAGCGCTGCAGTTATCCTCCCGGCTTCCCTTTGCCTTTGTGGCGCGTGACAGTCCCGACATCGCGGCGTGGTTCGTGGACGAGCCCCCGTTAGTTGAGCTGCGATGGCTGCCGCCGCTGCCTGTACACTCGTCATCCGAAGCGAAGATGGCGATCTTCTCCCGGACGTGTCCCGGCTTGATGACGGTCCAGATGTCCGGTGGGGCGTCGCCGTCC
>CM042444.1:30752359-30774859 GCA_023631565.1 Gymnocephalus cernua
TTCATTTAACAACAAACTGGACTACATCCAACTTCAACGATGCTCCCAACGCGAGTTCAGAAACTGCTGTGTTTTGTGCTTTCGTGGGAAAGCAACAGTGAACCGGACTGTCCAGCCGAACAACAGTGAACCGGACTGTCCAGCTACCAGGCCTGCTAGCCTTCCGACAATCCGAGCTAGAGATGCTCTGTATGAAGGTGAGCTGTGTTAACACGGACTGGTGCAGAAATGGGGTGATTTGTATCCAACTAACTGCTAACCGCTGGAGTTTGTGACTGTTACATGGTGACCGTTCGACATTCCACGCTAATTCACGGCTGTGTTTATACTCGGTGTTTACAGCCCACCAAGCCTAATGCTGGTATGCTTAGCTGAACTTTACGGAGCCTATAATGTGTGTGTGCACGGTAAATGTAGCCTGTTTCGTATGTCGTTATTATATAATGTAGTTTTTATATATTTTAAATGTGTATTTATATATTTTAAATGGACTCGAGCCACGATGAAACGTTGTTTTGTGTATATGGTTGAAATAACAATAAAACACATTGAGTTGAGTCGAATGCCTCACTGTCTGTCTGTCAAGCGGTAGGCGTGGCTTGGGAGTGGACTCAAAGCAGCGAAGCGAAGTGCATTCTGGGATTTGGTGTCTTTCATCCATATGAGCCAAAAACACATTTTCTGGCTTTTCTCGGCCTAGAAGGCACCAATTAAATTTTTTTTTTCACATTTCTGCTACATAGGTGACCCAATTTAAAGATATATTAGGCTTTCCAGCGGTGAAGTATCCCTTTAAGATCTGAATTTCCTGCAGGCATAACAAAATGCAGAGTCCTTTTCCACCGAGTATTCAAGCCAGTCCCTGTTCAAATACCAGCGAGAAAAAAATGATCGTTTTTTTAACCAAACATTTTGACTGGATATTTCCTCAACACAACCTGTTTGGGTATGTCCGTACCGAGGTCACTCACACCCACTGATTCAACAGGCAGTCGTGGCCCAAATGCTGTCCCAGTCGCTGTTGCACTTGACCTGCAGGTCCTGCGAGGCCCAGGGTCTGGCTCCACGGAGCTACTAGCATCAGGCTCAGACTGTCATCCAGGGTCCTTCTCCAACTAGGCTACAACATCAGGAGGCGTTGGTGTCGTATCCAATTTGGCAGAGGAGACTGTTGGTGGGCTTTTCAACCACTTATGGATATCCATGACGAACTGAAGCAAATAAGCCGGCGAAAACTCATCCAGCTTTCAAAAATGTGTGGTAACTGTTGAGCGGCTACACTGACGTAGGCTACGTCACGTACGTAGCCTAACTTTCTTTTTAGTAAGGCCGTGATAGGCTGTTGCAGTGTAGATTCCCATCAATCAAACAAAATCACACCTTTGTTTCTTTATATTTTTAATGTTTTAATGATAAAGAATGCAACATTAATGCAACACAAAATTAGCAACTATGATAATATAAAATCAAAGTAATTTTTTAAGAGATCTGTGCCTCAAGTGGGGGGGCACAAGCATTTTTGGGGGCGGGCCTGGCCCCCTATGGCCCGCCCATAGCGACGGGTGTGAGTCCCGCCCACACTCCGAGAGACCTTGGGTTCTGAAAGTAAATTTCCCATTAATTTCTCCCATTGACGGAAGGGTTGGTAGACCGTGCCGTAGGCTAACCAGCTACGACGTGACTCATAAGCATACAGCGTGTCATTTAGAGGGAACAAATTAACAGAAAATCCCCAAAAAGTAAAAGGTACAAGACTGTGTACATATTTAAAATATCGAGCAAAGGAACTACAATCCCACAAACCACCGTGCACCACTGAATAAAGGAAGCTAGCGTTAGTTTAGCTAACAGCTAATTTGGCTAACCGCTAGCTTAGTCAGCATGTAATAACTTTAAAAGACCCTTAAAATAAAAACTAAAAAGAACCGTTATATAATATGTAACAGCTGTTACGTCAGCTGTAGCCTGTTTTCCCCCATTGTTTAGTTTGAGTTAACGTTATTTTAGAATGAATCAAGCTGTTAGCTAGCGGTTAGCCTAATTAGCTGTTAGCTAACTAACGTTAGCTTGCCGGCCGAAGTGTGGAACAGGTCGTAATTTGTGCGGTGTCGTAAATCCTCGGACAATCGTCTTGCGCATGTGCATGATGGGTCGTGCAGGCGGCTCCCCCTCCTCCCCCTCCTCCCCCTCCTCACCAGTATGAGTTCCACCAATCAGAGGCATCACTGTGGGATTGTTCAGGATTGTGGGTAATGAAGTACTTATCAGACATCATAAATAAAAGACATTTATCTCAGAACAAGGTTAGTGCCCCATGAACGTTTGGCGTCTATATGATCATATACAATCTCTTAGTCATGCTGTAGCTGGTTTTAAGTCTAACATCGACGGTAATGATTTTATGGCTTATACTCAAATTGTCAATGGAGAAATTGCATTGGATTTTTACTTCCGGAACCCGCTGTTGAGCTCTATATGTGACTTTTTTTGCAATGAAAATGCGGGAATTATGAAATCATGCAAGCCCCACATATTTTGCGCGGAAATTGGCAATTTATGCGGCAAAAGTGCGGATTATTTGAAAAAATGCAGCCCCACGCATACATATGCGGACGTTGGCTGATTATGCATTGAATTATGCGATAGCCTAATCGTGTTTTTCTGGAGGGACTGGCTTATGCACTCAATGATTTTATCCCATATCATCTACTGTTTGACAACCTGTCCTGGTTACAAGCAAGCAACACTTCTCGCAAACAACCACTCTCCCTATATAAAAAAAACTCTTAAAGTACTTGATAGGATACCCATATACTATCATCATTGCCATGTTTAAAAAATATATAATCTTTTAAGTTTTGAACATTTGATAAGATATACAGATCTCTGTCTTATGTACAGAATTCTACATGGACTGGCTCCTCATGTATTGAGCCAGTTTGTGAACACAGTACCAAACGCTTACAGGTCTACAAGGAGTGCAGCCGGAGGTGACTGCATTGTCCCGCTGAGGAAAAGTGTATTCAGCCAAACAGCCTTTTCAGTCAGGGCTGCTCGTGAATGGAACCTCATTCCAGCTCATAGTAGGATTTTAACACTTCCGTTTCTTTTAAATTAAACTTAAAGAAGTGGCTAACAGGTAATCAGGACTGTCAACATTACACGTAGACACTAACTCTTGCTGCTATCGTGTCCTTCCTGTCCTGCCTGTTTGTGCCACTTGTGCTATGCCTATGAGGTCGTCTCTTACATGGACTGACAGTTTGGTGGAGTTGATGTTGATATTGACCAATGGTTCTTGTTTATGTGCTGATTTTGTCATTTTCAATTTTTTGTTACATTTACTTGTATTGGGCTAAACCTTTATGTACTATTATAATCCTTTTATCTTTTTAGGTGTGCAGTAGCACCAGATGTAAAATAGCCTTTTGGCCAATTCTGGCACATTTTACATTTTTATATGTATTATTAGTGTGCATTGTCCCTGTTAAATAAACCTGAAATAAATAAAATTAAAGCTGGAAGCAGCGTTGGACGGGCCCTCGCGCCTCTGCGCGCGTCTGGGTTACCAGCGGATGCCGCTCCTTGTGACCGTGCATTTCCGCGGCACTCAGACACTGCAAATCATCACCAATGAAAAGGGAAGTCCCTGCCGAGTTCAACGATACCTCACACAAGACTCTACGTCGTACAGTTCATTAGTTGTGAAAGGGGGCGTGGCCAAAACATAGGGGTCAGGGTAAACCTTTACCAATGAATATAGAGGTCTCTGCTGAGTTCATTGATACCTCACATAAGACTCTACCTTAAACGGGTCATCAGTTATGAAAGGGAGCGTGGCTACAACCTAGGGGGCGGACCAAACCATCACCAATGAAGAAGAAACTCCCTGCTGAGTTCAATGACACCTCACAAGACTCTACCTTAAACAGTTCAAATATTATGAAAAGGGACCACACATTATAAGTTTCAAATCGGATGATGTTTGTCATATAAGGCAGATTTCCTGTTGCCAGCGGGGGGCGCTATGACCAAATGTAAATATTGGCCTGGAAGTGTCCTCAGGCCTGGACCCTTGTCAAGCAGATATGACAATGTATACTGTAGTCTCATTCATCGCTGAACACTCAAAATGGCCGCCACGCCACGCCCCCACACTGTCTGACGAAAAGTTTTTCTTTTAATAACTTTTCATCTTTAAGGTGTTGAGATGGTCCAGACCAAATTTGAAGTCCATCAGATGAAATCTCTAGGAGGAGTTTGTTAAAGTATAGCACCTTGACTTTTAGGCCTACTTCCTGTTGCCACTAGGGGGCGCTATGACTTTGAGTAAATATCGGACCTTATATGTCCTCAGGGTTGGACTCTTATGAATCGTGAAAAGTTTCGAGCCAATTGGACAATGGACACTTGAGTTACACCAACTTCCTGTTTCGATGGCGAAACGCACAAAATGGCCGCCCCGCCACGGCCATGCCCTATGACAAAAAGTTTTTCTTTTAACAACTTTTCATCTTTAACGTCTTAAGATGGCACAGACCAACTTTGAAGTTGATCGGATGAAATCTCTAGGAGGAGTTCGTTAAAGTAGGGTACAACCGGGACGATTGAAACGGAGGACGAATGAAACATTGCTGTTATCTCAAAAACTATACATGTTGCGAATGTCAAATTTCGTCAGCATGTACAGCACGCAAGATCTACCAGACCAGGGAAATTTGGCGTCATGACGTCATGCTTGTACAAAGTTAGACCCGCGAACCCAATTTGAGTGCGGTAAGTAAAATGTTTGATGCGGTATTTTTTTTTTAATGACAGGTTGTATTTATTGTTTCATGTACCGTTGTCATGGTCATACGACAGATGAATTAGTGTTTTAAAATGTCCTACAGTTTGGAATGTCAGAGTTTTTAGTTTAGGAGCAAAATAGGTTTAAATGCCAATTGTTGCTGTCGGGCTGTCCCGACCAGGCAGTAAACCCCATGTATTCTAAGTAATTGCACACATATCTGTGTTTATACTATATGTTATGCAGGTGAGACATGGAAAAGTGGTTTTAGAAAGATGTAAATATATTTGGGGCTATCAGGTAGGGGGTCGAGTTTTCCCATGTTATCTTATGGAGACTGACGGGCTGTGGGTCATGAAGGGCTCTTATTTGGATGTGCGGTGGCCTTACCCACATAAGAACAGAGTGAAATAACATTTGTACTATAGAAACATTATATAATTGGAAACATGTATTATTCTAGAAAAGGGCATAGTGCAGGTATTTACATAACCGCGAGATACACGCTTCACGATGACGGCAATGAGTTGTTAACAGACATTCACCAAGACGTAGAGCCCTGCAGCAATCTACCTGAGACAACACCTTTCTGAAGTACCATTCATGATATGTGCCAAGTATTGAAGTTGTGGGAAGTGTACATAGCTTAAACTGTATGTTTCTTTCGTCCCTCATGCCTGTTTCATTCGTCCAGGCCAGGAGGGACAAATGAAACAAAACACACGTCCGACTACTGCTTAAAAAACTCCCGTTTAGTTCAGAGCTGAAAATGCAACTGTATTTGACAGAGGACAGATGTAGGTAGCTTGTGACAAAATGTTAGCTGTCAGTGTTTTACGATGTCGTTGTAAATGACGTTTAATTAAAAACTGTTTCATTCGTCCCGGTTCTCCCCTACGACATGTGGAAATAGCCAAAATCTCACTAATTTCGAACCTTCAATTCAAAATGGCGGACTTCCTGTTGGGTTTAAGGTATGGCTCCAATGACGTTTTCTGTACGTCTTGACATGCTACATATATGTTCCAAGTTTTGTGAGTCTACGTTAAACGTACTGCAGGGGCTCAATTTTTTTTAACTTTGTAGGGGCGCTAGCGAGCTATTTTCATGCGCCTTTTCCCGAAATCCTTAAAATATGTAAATTTTCACCAGACTTGACGCAACCGCCAAATTTGATGTTAAGCCCCTCAAAAAGGCAAATCATTGCGCAGAAGAAGAAAGAAAGAAGAAGAATTCCTTCAGTTTCAATAGGGCCTTCGCCGCTGTCGTAGTAGTGATTTCTAAATGTACTTTGACTTGTATTTCATTGCAGACAATACAACAGCACATCATTTAATGTGTTCCTCATGATTTTTATTGGTTTATTTTTCAAAAAAACAAAATTCCTATTTTGGTTATTGCAACACATTTCAAAAAAAGTTGGAATAGTAAAGCATTTACCACTTTGTAATGTTGCCATTCCTTTTCACAACACTTAAAAGACGTTTAGGGACTGAAGACACCAAGTGATGAAGTGTTTCAGGTGTAAATGCGCCACACATTCTCTATTGGAGACAGGTCGGGACTGCAGGCAGGCCAGTCAAGTACCCGTATCCTCTTCCTCCGCAGCCAGGACTTTGTAATGTGTGCAGAATGTGGTTTTGCATTATCTTGTTGAAATATGCATGAATGTCCCTGGAAAAGATGTCTTCTTGAAGGCAGCATATTGTGCTCCAAAATCTCTATGTACTTTTCAGCATTAATGGTGCCATCACAGAAGTGCAAGTTACCTTTGCCAAGGGCACTGACACAACCCCATACCATGACAGACCCTGGCTTTTGGACTTGTTGCTGGTAAAGCGTCAGATATACTAGCGCTTTCAAAAGTGCGTGCGGAAATCGTGACGTCACGGGACTGCTGTGAGTATTTATACTCGCGCGTGGTGGTCGCGACACTAGTTGCAGTCTTCTCCTGAACAGAGGTGGCGCAACTGAGGAAAGGCTACCGACGTTGCTCTTTCTAAGGACTAGAAAAAGAAGAAAAAGATAAACAATGGCAGAAGTGGCAGCACTGGCTTTGTTGATATTGGATACAATGGATGAGGAAGAACAGCTGCTTTTGAGCATGCTTTCAAAGAAACGAAGAAAAAGAAGGTGGAGTGTTCGTCCTTTGAATAACGGCAGACATAAATATGGCGAGTTCAATATCCTCGTGAAACCAATGAGGATGATAGGCGAAGAGAAGCACTTTGAATACTTCAGAATGTCTGCACAGCGATTCAATGAGCTACTTGGTCAGATCAAGCCTTTCATTCACCATAAAAGAACTCATCTTAACCCAGTAAGTTTACAAGAGAGACTTACAGTCACTCTGAGAGTCCTGGCCTCCGGTACCAGTCAGAATGCAGTTGCTCATTCTTACAAACTAGGGACGACAACTGTGTCCCGCATAGTTCCGAAGTGTGTGCAGCAATCTGGCTGATAAAGTTCCATTTTCAGCCGCTCATGCACCTGGGGATCGATGTTGTCAAACATGTCCTGAATGCCTCTAAAATAGCCAGTGACGGGAGGAGACGTCGCAAACGCCTCAAGTTTATCCAACAACTTCTCCCTGTGCTCACGGAGTTGTGCCAGATGAGCCACCGCAGAGTCATCACATGCCGTCAGTCTTTTCCTATTTGTCGTAGCGAGAGAAGGGGATGTCACCGCTGTCGGAGCTGCGAGGACGATGGGGGAAACTGGGATAGCGAGGGGTGGTGGGGTCAATCCGGCGCGGTGAGGAGGTGAAATCTGGACCACAAAGTGCAGATGCCGGGCCGCATATCTGTGAATCCTCCGTTGGGCTGCACAAAGCCTCCGCTGGGCTTCCCATCTGATGTAAAAACAACAACGTTAATTTCAACGTCAGGCTATTCAAACTTTAGGCTTTAGAAAAATAATTAAAATAATTGCAAGCAAAACTAGAACTGCAAGCAGTTATGACGTGGTCCAAGTCACCGATGCAAGTCGCCCCCAACGCCCCGAGGAGCGCGCAAAATCAGAAGCAAAATCAGAAGGCAAACGTCGGTAAATGTTGAGAGGCGTGAGCAGCAAGGTCTGCGGTATGTTGCGATGCAAATATCCCATCGATGGAGCAAAAGGGCCCAATCTGGTCTACGTTGACTTTAGCGCCCCCTAATGGCCGATCTTTACCAAATTTGGTATAGAGCCTCAGGGCGGCATGTTGATGAAGCCCCCCGTTGATAGCATGTACTGTGGCCGAGATACTGCAATTGAAAATTTCCCATTTAAATGCATTGAGTTATTTGCTAAAAAACTTAAATGTTTATTATAGCGCCCCCTAATGGCCGATCTTCCCCAAATTTGGTACAGAGCATCGGAGTACTATGTTGCACAAGGTTCTCAAGTGGGTTACTTATACCTTTTAAATTGGCCGACATATGATTAAGTTTGTGCTTGATAGCTAGCTAGGATAATTTGTTTGGTTGTCAAATACTTTAATGTAGCAAAATTCTTTGGATAATTTTTGTTCAAGTGTGTCTAGAGGTGCTAGGTACCAGGTTTCGTGCATATCGGTTGCACGGCCTTGGACGAGTTCGAAAAAGTTGGTTTTGCACATTGCACAATATTGCGAAAACAATTCTCAGCAGAAATGGGCGTGGCCTAAATCATGAGATTCAGATTGATTCAACGAACAGGTCGGCGTATGGTTTTCTAATGTGCGATGTGTATTGTGGGAGTTAAAGGCAAAAAAACACTATAGCGCCACCTAGTGGTCCATATATGTAATTTTTGGTAGGTGCAGTCCACGTCCCATTCTACATCTACCATGTAAATTTCAGTTGGCTCACATCAGTGTAAGGGTGAATCTAGACGTGAGTCTCATAGGCCACGCCCACTTTGACCAATCAGTACCCCACGGTAGGGGTGGTCTCATGAGTGAACCTAGATAGTACCCTCCAAATTTGGTAAAAATCGGACAAGCTGTTCATGAGATATAAACATTTTGTACTTGAAGCGCCCCCTACTGGCCAATTTTTGTAAAATGTGTTGGGCCCCTCCAGAGGGTCATGGTAAACAAGAATCTGAAGTTGCGCGTTGATAGCATTTATTTTGACCGAGATATGGCAAAGTTGATGTTTTCATAGTTAGCTACACAAATTTGGTTGTGCGTAATATGCGCAATTTGTATCCTATAAAAATTCTGTGCTACCTGCCAAGTTTCGTGTGAATCGGTCACACGGTCTAGGAGGAGTTTGAAAAAGTAGGTTTTTGATAAATCGCGACTTTTCAAACATAAAAGTCTAGGTGGAAATGGGCGGGTCCTTGCCGAGTTCTGGACCAGTCCTGAAAAGGGCACCCGCCCACCATGTACGTTTAGGCTATAGCGGGACTTTTATCAGGAGATTCAGTAAGATCCAGTGAACGCGTGGATATGTGTATCTTTAATGTGCGAAGTACAGTTTAGAAGTTATAGGGTCATATGCGTTTTTTCTGCTATATCGCCACCTAGTGGTGGAAGTAGGTCAATTCTTGCGCCTGAGGTCCTTGCCGAGTTCTGGACCAGTCCTGAAAAGGGCACCCGCCCACCATGTACGGTTTAGGCTGTAGCGGAACTTTTACGCAGAGAAGAAAAGAAAAAATCTGTACAAAAACAATAGGGTTCCACAGCCCTGCTGTGCGAACGGCGTAGCTTTTTCTACCGCCGTTTTGTCCAGACTCGGACTTGGACCCCTAATAATGCAGATTTAAACACCAGCTGATCGAATTACAACCAGCGCAACCCCAGCAGATTGAACCAAGAATAATGAAAACAAACGTTCTGCTTACCTCAATATTGGTTTCTGTCGGCCTGTGTTTTACCAAATTGTTTAACCATGACAATTCCTCCAGGATTGGTGCAGGTCTGGGTCCTCCTGCTGCATCACTTCTTGTAGCTGCTTGCAACCTCTTTTTTGCCTTCACAAACCGGTCCCGGAGGTTCTTCCAGATTTTCCGGCATATTGCATCTTCTTTGCCAACAGTCATGGCAATTTCTCGCCATGAATTCTGGCACCTCTGTGTATCTCTGTGCTCCTTCATGGAAGGGTCGTAGAGATGCCTGTAGAGGCGCACTTGCTCACAAAGCTTTCCCTCAATCACGTCCATGTTTCCTTTTTCCGGTTTGTCGTGCGCCGCTGAAAAAAATTGACTGGTGCGAGCCCTCTGCTCGCGCGCTATAAATCGGACGCGCCGGCCGGAAATTACGTCATTTGATGTCATGAATGTGCGCGCCACCTCCAACGCGTCATGCATAAAACGGCCTTAACAGTCTGGATGATCCTTTTCTTCTTTGGTCCGGAGCACACAGCGTCCATTTGTCCCAAAAAATACCTGAAATACTGATTCATCTGACCACAGTACACGTTTCCACTGTGTGATGGTACATCCCAGATGCCTCCGAGCCCAGAGAAGTCGACGGCACTTCTGGACACTGTTAACATAGGGCTTCCTTTTGGCACAGTACAGTTTTAACTGGCATTTGTGGCTGTAACTACGTATTGTGGTACTTGACAAAGGTTTGCCAAAGTAGTCCTGAGCCCATGTGGTGATATTGCTTATAGATGAATGACGATTCTTGATGCAGTGCCGCCTGAGGGATCGGAGATCACGGTTGTTCAGCTTAGGCTTGCGCCCTTGTCCTTTACGCACTGAAATTCCTCCTCATTCCTTGAATCTTTTAATTATGTTATGCACTGTTGAAGGTGAAATAAGCAAATGTCTTCCTATCTTTCTTTGAGGAACATTGTTTTTAAACATTTCAATAATTTTCTCATGTATTTGTTGGCAAACTGGCGATCCTCGGCCCATCTTTGCTCCTAAAGGACTAGACCTTTCTTGGATGCTGCTTTTGTACCAAATCATAATTACAATCACCTGTTGACATCACCTGTTTCAAATCACATCATTATTTAACCAATTTACCTGATTACTAGCCCTAAATTGCTCCTGTCCCAACCTTTTTTGGAATGTGTTGCAGGTCTGAATGACAGGAAAGGATGTATATTTACAAATGAAATTAAGTTGACCAGACAACATGAAATATTTTGTGTTCACATTGTCTGCAATGAAATACAAGTCAAAGTACATTTAGAAATCACTACTTTCTTTTTTTATTTGTGTTTTTCATACTGTCCCAACTTTTTCTGATTTGGGGTTGTATATCAGCAAACTTCAGAATGAGCCTGTCCCCATGCTGGCTTCTACAGTCACTGGTGTAAAGACTGTACAGCAATGGGGACAGGACACAACCCTGAGGAACCCTGAGAACTATGGAAGAGGAGCGTTGTTCTGACAGAAAGCCATTTACCCAAGTACATCTCGGGTGAATGGAGGAGCATATCGCTGCAGCCCGCAGCTTGACATCAAGCCCCGCCCACATCCAAGTCAGCCATTTTTTTTTTGCCAATGTCACTCCCCATACACTTGAACGGACCAAGACTGCCTGGTAGCGAAGCTGATATAGCCTCTTGTTTGTTTCACATTAGATGATAGAATCTGAGGATGTAGACTAAACACAAACAATATTTCATGCAACAGTGAAGTTTTCATGTAGTTACTGTGATTGGGCCCGTGTACTTTTTCGTTCATTTGATTTCTGATTTTGAAACGAAAGGAGTGTTTTGGAAATAATGTTAGACTGCTCTGGTGAAAGCCGTGTTTTATGAGCTTCAGGGGCTAGCTGCTAACTAGCTTGGACGCTAACATCTAATGGCAGGCAGGTTGCTTATTAGCCAATGCTAAAAAGCATGAAAGTACTAGTTTCCCCTGCTTTCTATACTACGCGGTATTTGTCTCTTGTTGTAGTTTGCTAACATGTTCGTAGACATGTAAATTAACTGTTTGTGTGCTAGCTAAGTCAACGGTCAACACCTTTTATATTGTAACGAGAAAGCTCAAGTGAAAAAAAACATTAAACATTAAATGCATACTTACATATACATGAAAAGGTGATGCATGAAATTTACATTAAAGAGGTTGTAAGGCATTGTAAATGTTCAGAGTCCGGATGGCTTTCTTATTTGTCAGTCCTTTTAAAGGTTCTAAATATAATTTCATGTCATTTTTAAATTGGTGAATATTTGGTTTTCTTTCAGACCATTTACATTTATAGATATAACATTTTCCAAATAAAATTAAAAGATTCTAAATGAAGACATGGCATTTATCCAGATCATTTCCTTCATAGTAAAAAATACTACCAGGCTGTCTTGGTCCATTCAAGCGTATGGGGAGTGGCGTAAGCAAATAAAAATGGCTGACTTGGATGTGGGCGGGGCTGGATGTCAAGCTGCGGGCTGCAGCGATATGCTCCTCCATTCACCCTAACCTACTGAGACCTACATGTTAAAAAATCTACAATCCAGCCGACAAAATTTACATCAAGATTAAAATAGGTACGCAATTTCCAAGCTAAAATATGTGGCTGGATAGCTGATGAAAAATCCATAAAAAAAAGTCTGGCATGAGTGCCAGGACCTTCCAGGTAAGGCTTATACAAACAGTTAAGTAAAGTGATTGAGGCATCTTCTACTCCCATCCCTGCCCTATATGCAAACTGCATGGGGTCCAGGGTTTTGCCATTTGTGATCAGTGAAGCAGTTAGTGTTTGCACCAAAGGGGTAAGCCTGCCTCAACCGAGCGTAGCTCCTATGGCGCCATTTTGATGCTACCAAACCATCACCCCCCGTTAGCATCCCATTGACTGCCATTCATTTTGGTGTCACTTTGACAGCGAATAACTTTACATCTGAAGCGTTTAAAAACATTATTTGTCCATTGTTTATTTCTTAAGAAACACGACAATGTATAAAAGTCTCCGTTACCTTGTACCTCACGTTATGGCTCCGTAGCAGACGTTTTTATAAAAATAGGCTAACGGTTGGGTCATAACCACGAGACTTACTGTCTCATAGTAGAGGAATTACCGTACAGTACAGGAGAAGCTCGCAGGCAGTTTGGACTTACATCAGCTGTTTAAGTTTAATTACTAATGTTAACTAGCATTTTAGTGATCAATAATTATCCTGTGCCTATGTTATCTCCTTACATATACCTACGCTCTCCGTCTCTGATAGATTGGGAATGATTGAGATTTCTCTTGGCACAGCTACCAGAAGACTTACAACGTTCAGACACGTTGCTCACGTCACATCTACGTCATCAAGCTCAGTTTGAGGCTGCGCAGTAACGCTCAGACATCACCGGGAAAGTTCTTCTAATAGACTTCACTGGTCTCCGTCCAGAGCAACGGGATCTGTTGGTCCATTTCTTTAACTGTCTACGGTTTGCACATGAGGATCACCTTCAGCCCCGACAACACGTAGCAACAGGTTAATTTGAACACCCTGCTGTGAGCGCTCTGGCTTTTACAGACATGTCTCTGCTGATTGGTTGTCATTGACTGTCAGAGGAAACGTCCTTCAACACGGAAACCATAGCCACACGCTGCGCAACATTTAGAGACTGAACGCGTCCCTGGAGAACCGGGAGAACTGGAGGTCACTGACTTGACTTGTTTGACTTGCGATTGGTTGGAGCGGGTGTGTGAGCGGGACTTTGATACCCAACTTTTTTATCGTAATGTTCCGACCTTTTATTCTCCAAATATTCCAACTTTTTTTTCGTTTTGATTTGAAATTTACAAAGTGGTACCGCCCGGATTATGGCTTTTAATTTGTACAGTGGGAGGAAGTGGAGACACATCGGCCATCTTAAAATACAGTCTACATGCCTCAGACTTTAGAAAGAAACTTTACTTGTCACATACAACTTAGTGAAGACCAATATCTGCATTTAACCCATCCTAAGAGCCCGCGGAGGAACTTGGGGTTCAGCATCTGGCACAAGGACCCTTGACTGTCAGTGTTCTTGCGCGAGACCCTGAACCTGAAGTTGACAGAAGATGCTGGGGATCGAACCTCCAATCTTGTGGTTGAGGGACGACCCGCTCCTCTTTTTGAGCCACAGCAGTTTTATCAAACTTGTACAGATACAGACACAAACTCCAACAAATTGAAGATTAACCCTTTATTTATGAGTCAAAAACCAACTAGTCCACTGACTACTTTCTATGGATGTTTCACGTTTAAAAAGAACATTTGTTATGCTAACGTTTCCAAGAATCATCTACAGATCTATTAAAGATATATTTTAGAGATCTCCAGTTGATCTGAGGTGGATCCCCAACAAATCTGCTGTGAAAATACCACAAAATATCTACTGGGGATCCACCAGAGATCTACTGGGGATCCACAAGAGATCTACTGGGGATCCACAAGAGATCTACTAGGGATCCACCAGAGAACTACTGGGGATCCACCGAAGATTTACTGGGGATCCACAAAAGATCTACTGGGGATTCACAAAAGATCTACTGGGGACCCACCAAAGATCTACTAGGGATCCACCAGAGATCTACTGGGGATCCACAAAAGATCTACTGGGGATTCACAAAAGATCTACTGGGGACCCACCAAAGATCTACTAGGGATCCACCAGAGATCTACTGGGGATCCACAAAAGATCTACTGGGGATTCACAAAAGATCTACTGGGGACCCACCAAAGATCTACTAGGGATCCACCAAAGATCTACTGGGAATTCACAAAAGATCTACTGGGGATTCACAAAAGATCTACTGGGGATCCACCAGAGATCTACTGGGGATCCACCAGAGATCTACTGGGGATTCACCAAAGATCTAATGGGGATCCACCAAAGACCCACTGGGGATCCACCAAAGATTTACAGTCAATCTTTGGGTAACCTTCAGTAGATCTCTTGTTGATCCCCAGTAGATCTCTGGGTATTCCTTAGCAAATTTCTGGTGGATCCCTAGTAGATCTGCGGTAGATTTTCCTCACGGCAAAGTCTCCAGGTTGACCCTGGACAGTTTGAGGTCGCAGTAGATGTTGAGTACGTTGATGGATTTAAGGTTGGTGACCCGGTGTTGGAACGTCAGCAAATGAGCGTTGTTGACGGCCACCTTAAACTCTTTGTTGCTGCACAAGATCTTCATCTGCAACAAAAATCAACAACACAAACTGTCACCAACTTGCTTTTCCACAGACTGGCCCTTTAACTGCACTTTATGGTTCATTTTGGGACCCTCTGACATCTCACTATGTTTACATGCACATAATATTCAGTTTTTTTGCCCTTATTCTGAAAAAGAAGACATTCCTCTAAGCCGTTTCTACGGCTAATGAAAGTGAATATTCCTCTAATATTCCTGTTTACATACAGCCATGGAAAACAGGATTTTTTTTCAAAGTGTTCCAGCGGTGGAGGACTTGTTGGAGTGTGCGAACACAGCCTCGCTCTTTCATTCCTTTAACCACCTTCTTAAAAAGCTTGGCGTTGCAGTGTTTGTGGCGCCTGCGACTCCAATTGCACCTGACTGCAGTATGCAGATCGGGGTTTGACTCCGCGCGGGCGAGATAGATAGATAGATAGATAGATAGATAGATAGATAGATAGATAGATAGATAGATAGATAGATAGATAGATATAAAGAACCGGTTGGGATTAGGAAAATAAGAACAGGGAAAGCAAACGTGACTCGTGGGAAACAAGCCCCGGTCTCTGGGGTGAAAGCATGGATGTATTAAGAGGTGAAAGTCCTGTGTTTTTCCCTCAGACACACATTCTTCCTCTTCGGTTGCCATTGGGCAAGTGTGCGGAGTCTAACGTTTAGCTCCACCCACGGTGCCACTCCTCGATCTGCGTACTGCAGTCATGGCTTATTCTGCAACTCAGCTGGTGGAGTCTCCAGAGGCTGGTTTTAGACCGTAAGAGATGTCTCCTGTTTCAACAGCCAATAGAGAAGTCAGCTGGTCGAGTCAGCTATACACTTTAGATATAAAATGATCCATAATCCATTTTATTTTTATGTTACAAATTGTCAGCTGGTGGAAGAGGCAGAGTTTAAGCTGCGAGCACGGTATGTGGTGGAACGGGAGTACAGAGAGTCGTTTCTATGCAGATGGTACACAGTCTCATCTAATTAGTCTAAACTTGCAGCTTCCAGAACACTGCAGACCAAAGCATTGCAAGGAGCTGCAAGTTTAGGGCATACTCACACTGGCCCAGTTGCCTTGAACCGTGCCCGTCCCCACTCCCCCCTCCCCCGGCCTGCACTCACATTCAATAATATTCTTACGTTGTTACATTGCGGTACTCGGCAACTGCAATTCCAGTTTATCTGTAAGGTAAGAACCAGACCCGGGCACGTTTAGCGATCACTCTGATGCGTACCATGCCTGAGTCCCGCCGAACCACGCCCTGGCCCACCTCTTTCAAGCGGACCTGGGTACGGTTTAGCGGACCTGGGTACGGTTTAGCGTACCGTGCCAGGGCATTGCACGGAGCAGTCACACTAGTCAAACGTACCTGACTTTGGTGGCATGGTTTAACTGGGCCAAGTGTGAGTTCGCCCTTACAATTGTCTCATCCAGAAACTTTAGTCTGAACTGGGCTTTAGTCTAAATACTGTCTTTTTCAGAATAACAACAAAAATATGAATAATATGTGCATGTAAACGTAGTCATTGTCATCATTAGAAGACGAACAAAAACCAAACAAGGACTTTAGTCATCCCTCACATTTAAAAAGGTTGCTCATTATTAACAAATAAAGACCTAAACCATGAGTATTCTTAGTGTGAATTAAATATTGGACCTCGAATGGCTGTCCCTGGACGAAGGGGAAGGGGGTGGGCAGTTCTCTCTCTTCTTTCCCCCATTTGGTGCCGATGCAGCTGTTCCTGACGATCACCTTCTTGCCATCCTCATTGAAGCGAGGGTTTAAGTGGAAGGCCAGGTCCTGACCTGCGAACATGTCCACTGTGATCCTGAAAACAACAGATATCATCACACCATTGACTGAATTCCCAAAGAATCGTTAACTGTAGTATATTATGTGACAATTCATGCATTCATTGTTTATGTTGAAGTGTTCATACTGACTTTTGAGCATTGGGGTTCACAATCCCAGCGATGGTGATGAGCAGTTTGTCATAAACTCCATTGGGAAGATTTTGTTTGTAAGGGACCGCCTGTCAACAGGAAACAGCTGTTAACTCCACCTACAATCCATCCAACAATTCATCCATCCAACAATTCATTCATCCAACAGTCCAACTATCCATTCATTCAACAGTCCAACAGTCCAACTACCCATCATCCAGCAGTCCAACTATTCATTCATCCAACAATCAAACTATCCCTTCATCCAACAGTCCAACTACCCATCATTCAGCAGTCCAACTACCCATCATCCAACAGTCCAAGTATCCATCATCCAACAATCAAACTATCCATTCATCCAACAGTCCAACTACCCATCATCCAACAGTCCAACTATCCACCATTCAACAGTCCAACAGTCCAACTACCCATCATCCAACAATCCATTCATCCAACCAACTATCCATTGTGAGGGAAGTTGTCTTTAATCATGCTGTATTTAATTTCCATGACATTACAATATTTTATGAATTAATCTTGACTTGATTGCATATGCTAAGGCATGGTTGCCCGACTGGATTTTATCATTAGATTCTAACCTCTGGCTGGTGAGCCCTTTGTCTTGAAAACAAAGGGTATACAATACACAAACTGAAAGAAACTACCCTGCCCAGAGGGAAAGGACCAAGCCCAGGTATAAAGAGAGAGAGCAGCTTCCCATCAGGGTGCATATTACAAACTAACCTTTGTCTTGTGTACCATGCTCTGAGCATTAAAAGTGGGATACTGTAAGAGATTTTTGTCCCGTTTGTTGTTGTTGTCAAGTGGGATTACAAAATTGCCACAACACCATCCATCCATGTATGTATTACCAATTCAATTCAGTATTATATATAGTGCCAAATCCTAACAGAAGTTATCTCGGGATACTTTACAGGTCTAGACCACCCTCCAACAATCCCTCCAAGAGTAAGCATTTGTTGCGACAGCAGCAAGTAAAAAACTTCCTTTTAACAGGGAGAAACCTCTGGCAGAACCTGACTCTTGGTTGGGGGCCAATTGCCTTGAGCAGTTGGGTTGAGGGAGAGAGACACAGAGATACTGAAAGATACAGAGAGATCAATCCATTCCACATCCAAAAAATCCATCCATGTCTCACCAGACTTTGTTGGGGGGCAACCGCAGGGACGGGTCCGGGTCCAGGTCCTCCAGGACCAGGCCAGCTGGGGTTGGCAGGTGGCTGACCTCCGGGTCCCGCGGGCCAGCTGGGGTTAGCAGGTGGCTGACCTCCGGGTCCTGCGGGCCATGCGGGATTGACAGGTGGTTGACCTCCGGGCCAGGTGGGGTTGGCAGGTGGTTGACCTCCGGGTCCTCCGGGCCAGGCGGGGTTGGCAGGTGGTTGACCTCCGGGTCCTGCGGGCCAGGCAGGTGGTTGACCTCCGGGTCCTGCGGGCCAGGTGGGGTTGGCAGGTGGTTGACCTCCGGGTCCTCCGGGCCAGGCGGGGTTGGGAGCAGGCTGACCTGAACATGGTTTTCAAACAATCAGATTTTCTTTTCATTTGATCCTACCCTGTTTTTCATTGTTGACTGACTTCTGTTTTATTAATGTGTTGGATTTAATGTTTTTGGTATCTCCTGGTAAACTCATTTATTATACATCCAGCAGAACTGCAACAGTCTTTTTGGTTTGAAAGTCAGGCTTTATATATATATATATATATATATATATATATATATATATATATATACACACATATATATACACATATATACATATATATACATATATATATAATATACATATATACACATATATATATATATATACACATATATATATATATATATACATATATATATATATACATATATATATACACATATATATATATATATATATACACACACATATATACATGTAAATACATATATATATACATATATACATACACACACACACACACACACACACACACACACACACACACAACAGATTTGTTCTGAAGACTAAAAGGGCATTCTTACAGCAAAGACCTCCATCAAGGTATGCCCTATCTCGCAATGTTAATGATTCATTATTGATTCGTGATGATAATCATACCTGGCCAGGTGGGATTGGCGGGTTGTCCAGGCCAGGGACCTGCTTGGGTGTTGGGGGCAGCAGAGGGCCACCCTTCACCAAGAGCGTCTTCCAGCTGCAGCAAAAGGACATAAAGAAGTGAGAAACTTGACTGGCAGCAGTTTCTCTAACGTCCACCAGATGCTGCCACCCCAACCTGCCTCATAACCCCTTATACTTCGTCACCTTACTTCCTGCGTTGTCATTGTAAGAGCTCCTGCACACTGGCTGCGTGAGCGTGTCCGTTTTCATTTCGGCTCCCATGTTAACAGGTTAGAGCTTGCACACGCACGTCTCAGGCGCGGCTCAAAAAAAATAGGACCGACGCCTATTTTTCACACAAGTGTGTTGGAAGCGTTTCCAGACAAAATAGAATACGAAAAGATGTTTATACGTCATTTTGACAGGAATACATTTAATAAATGACATTTTGATGTCTAAAAGTCTCTAGGTTGACATAAATGCAGATAAAAATGTAATTTAAAAAACATAATAATAATCGATTTTCAATATGTCACCTGTCGATACAGAGCATCTACTAGCCTGCAGTTCAACATTAACACAAACTTATATGATTTAAGTTATTGGTTCCCAACCTTTTTGGTCTGAGATCCCCCCACAGCCCCTCAATTCCCAATGTTTTCCCAATCTATAACACTGTATAAAAGTTGATATTGTTAATATATAATTTATTCATAAAACTGAACCGTCAATATTTAGCTTGGTTGGGTTATCAATCGTACTTTTTCTATTTGGGACTGAAGCTGAATGTTTCAACTGTTTATCCATTACTTTAAGTAACTATTTCAAGTATTTGTTTTCAATGTTTCATGTTTGACAAAGTGCAGTGTGTACACAAACCAACCAAATAAAAAATCTGTAGGTGTGAAAGCGACTTAAAATGAGACAAATGTGCAACACAGTCTGAGTCTGACTGATAAATAATGAAAACTAAATCTGTTTCTCGGGGTGTGTGTGTGTGTGTGTGTGTGTGTGTGTGTGTGTTTCAGGGTGCGTTGGTGACGGACTCATCAGGAATGTTCTGTATGAAGGTGTTGGTTTAAGAGATGAATACCACCCTGTGGACATTGGACAACACACACGTTTTGTGCAGCTACTGGTTGTTAAACCAGTAAACTTCTGCATTTTTTGTTGAACTACTGATTGAAGGTTTTATCTGGCAGAACACAGAGGCAGTCGCTGCCTCCATAGTGTAGTTAGTGTTATCATGTGACTTCTGTGTTTTCAAAGGTTAGAAACTGACAAAACTAACTGATCTTAGTTTTGTGTTCAAATGAAATCAAAACTTTCCTGAACAGATGACTTTATAATGCAGACGTATTGTGTGTGTGTGTGTGTGTGTGTGTGTGTGCGTGCGTGCGTGCGTGCGTGCGTGCATGCGTGCGTGTGCGTGTGTGTGTAACACAGATGATGCATCTCAAGTATATAAAGCTCATGGTGACAAACATTAACATTACAACAGATTCACGTTCAGTTAAAGATGAAACTCACGTTCATGCTGCTGGTCTGGGATCTGAAACAGAAGAAGGAGAGTCAGAGGGTGTGGTGGGCAAGTCCTGACCTGAACAAGAAAAACCTGAAACTAAATCCTCTCTCTGATGTCTGCACACGTTCATCTACGTCACTACGGCTTCTAACCCTCCCAACATGTTTGTGATGTTATAATTTGACCCGTTTTTATAGAGTCTTTATCATAAATTTGGGTTTCTTTTAGCCTTTTGCCCCGAAATAAACATGGATGGTTCCATACCACGCTCTTCACAAGGGAAATTAAGGATCAGATCTCAACTTTCATTGAATTTTGGGTGTTGTATTCAATGTTATAGGTAGCTTTAGTCAACCACTATAGATTTCTCCCTAGCTTTGCTGTATCGCAATCTTTTCCAGTAATTGGTAGCTTGCTTTCAAAGTAGCTTTGCCCATCACTTCTTGACAGAGGGAAGTAGCCTCTTGCTCCTGGACATGGTACAGTCCTGTGCAGTGTTTGACCCCAAGCCAACAACCCCTATTGGCCTCTGACCGCTGCCTGAACCTAATGAAAAGGTCAGAATACTTTTGTGTGACAGGTAAAATAGCTTTTGGAGATTAATGGCACAGCCAGTTTAGTGTTATGGTTTGTATTGTGAAAGCTGAGGTTGTTATAAGACGGCTCCCAGGGTTTTCTTTAACCTATCACCTTCACTGAAGACCAGTCAATCTCCATCTTCCTTTGACACCAAGCATCATTGTGTATTTAGTTATTTTTCCAGGATGAACACCCTGAAATACTTAAAGTACAACTGGGACACAATTTAGAAAGGGTTTGTTTCGATATGTCTAGACCAGGGGTCTCAAACTAAATTTACCTGGGGGGGGGGGCGCTGGAGGTAGAGTGAGGGTCAGGCTGGGCCTCATCAAGTATTCAACAAAAGTATTCTTTATTTGCTTTCTTGAATAAATCTTGTTGCCTCAATAGACATTTTGTAAGATTGGTGACCCGGTTCTTTCTCTCATCTCCTGGTATTTTGTAAACTCCTCAGCACGTCTAGTTGAGTAGTGACGTCTGATGTTATATTCCTTGAAAATCTGTAAAAACCTTTGACTCTAATGTGTCAACAAGATAAAACAAGAATTTTGAATCTGGCTTCATCCAATGTTCAAATTTCTCTTCTGGAAATATATGCAATTTAGCACATATTTAATGAGATAATACATCATTTGCATATTTAAAGCATAATATTCTTATTTTTGTTTGAGTTTTGTTTGTTTTCTTGAGATGTTTTTTTTAATGGATTTTTTTTTCCATGCACTGTTATCTCGTGATAACGACTTATTAATTCGTTATCTCGATATAACAAAGTTTGTTTTCTCAAGATTTTGTTTTTGTTTTCGCAAGATGTTTTTTTTTTATGGATTTTTATTTTTATTTTTATTTTTTGCCTAAGACACCCTTCCATTTAACCCGAGGAAGAGGTTCCGTGAGCGGATAGAGGTCTGCCGTTTCTTCCTCCTCTTCTCCGGTCAAATACTCGGGAAAAATCCCACTAAAACAGCGTTCAATTTAACCTGGAGAAGAGGAGGGAGAAACGGCAGACCTCTATCCGCCCATGGAGCTCCTTCCTCGGGTTAAATGGAAGGGTGTCGTGGTGTGATTTTTCTCAAGTATTTGACCGGAGAAGAGGAGGGAGAAACGGCAGATTTCTATCCGCTTATGGAGCCACATTCCCCATTTTAAATGGAAGGGTGTCTTAGGCAAAAAAAAACAAAACAAAAAAAAGAAATTTAAAAATTCTTGAGAAAACAAACTTTGTTATATCGAGATAACGAATGAAGTCGTTATCACGAAATAGTGCATAAAAAAGAAAATCAATGGCCGTTCTCGGCTTCCGTAGATTCCATACCTGTTTAAGGTTTAAAAAAAAAAAAAAAAAAAAAAAAAAAAATATCATCTTACAATACACATTTTGATTTTTATTTATATACAGCATGTCCACTGTAGTGGACAACAGGATCATTTGAGTATGAAAACAGACACATTTGGTAGATGTGGAGTCATTATTTACATGAAGATAGTCCTGATGTCCACTATAATTGACATTCATAAA
>CM042444.1:30784859-30792359 GCA_023631565.1 Gymnocephalus cernua
ACAGTGGAAACGTGTACTGTGGTCAGATGAATCAGTATTTCAGGTATTTTTTGGGAGAAATGGATCATCCAGACTGTTACCAGCAACAAGTCCAAAAGCCAGGGTCTGTCATGGTATGGGGTTGTGTCAGTGCCCTTGGCAAAGGTAACTTGCACTTCTGTGATGGCACCATTAATGCTGAAAAGTACATAGAGATTTTGGAGCACAATATGCTGCCTTCAAGAAGACATCTTTTCCAGGGACGTCCATGCATATTTCAACAAGATAATGCAAAACCACATTCTGCACACATTACAAAGTCCTGGCTGCGGAGGAAGAGGATACGGGTACTTGACTGGCCTGCCTGCAGTCCCGACCTGTCTCCAATAGAGAATGTGTGGCGCATTTACACCTGAAACACTTCATCACTTGGTGTCTTCAGTCCCTAAACGTCTTTTAAGTGTTGTGAAAAGGAATGGCAACATTACAAAGTGGTAAATGCTTTACTGTTCCAACTTTTTTTGAAATGTGTTGCAAGAACCAAAATAGGAATTTTGTTTTTTTGAAACAAAAACAATAGAAATCATGAGGAACACATTCAATTATGTGCTGTTGTATTGTCTGCAATTAAATACAAATCAAAGTACATTTAGAAATCACTACTTTCTTTTTTTATTTGTGTTTTCCATACTGTCCCAACTATTTCTGATTTGGGGTTGTAAAAGGATCTTACTCTTTAACAAGAAGGTCTATCTCTGTAGGGATCCTTTCATAATGAGTCTGTTCAGGTCTCTGTGGGGTTAGGGTCACAGCAGACCTTCTCCTCTCTAGAAAATAAAATCCCTCCCTGGAGCATCTTCTGTCCTCCTTAAAATGCTCGCCGCTCCCCGAGAACACATTGACCTGATTTCTGAAACCAGGTCGATATTTCAGAGACAAAACTGTTCAGCAGCTTTTATTCTGAAAGTCTCCAGTCCAGAGATTTACCTGTCTGTCTGCCTCTCTGTCTCTCTGTCTGTCTCTCTCACTGTCAGCTTATTATTAGCCTCTCTCTCTCTCTGTTTTTCTCTGTATCGATCTCTCTTTTTCTTTTCCCTCTCCTTTAATTCTCTCTTCCTCTCTCTCAGCTGGACTGTCAATCATCCCTGCTGTGCAGCTGGTTTCCATGGAAACGGGAGGAAGCAGTGGTCCAGGTGTGTGTCTGTGATGGATAAATTGGGACGCAGCTAAACACATCACAAACGCCAAACGTCCTCATGAGGAGGAGGGTTGTTTAAATGTGTAAAAGTTACATATTGTGTCCCTAATTACGTGTGACATCATGACATTAGCATCTGTTAGCATCTCAGAGCTAACACCCAGAAGAGTCAGACTAAGCTGCGATGGAAATGTTAATGTGTTGATCTTTTCATCTTGTCCTCCTCTCATCGAGTCTCAGAGGAGCAGCAGGAGGTCAAAGGTCACACAGAGGGTCAAAGAGGGGGAGGAAGAGAGGAAGAGGAGAACTGTGCAGTTCATTTTCAAAGAGTTAATCCATAAAACATTCTCTAATTAAACCATTCAACGCAGAGCATGCTGGGAGGAACATGTGTGTGTATGTGTCCGTGTGTGTATGTGTGTGTGTGTGTGCGTGTGTGTGTGTGTGTGTGTGTGTGTGTGTGTGTGTGTGTGTGTGTGTGTGTGTGTGTGTGTGTGTGTGTGTGTGTGTATGTGTGTGAGAGTGTGATAATGAGAAACATGCTGCTACAGGACTCAGATATAGATCTGCTCCCTGGATGTCTTACAAACACATAAAAAATACTCTCCTATGGTTCATATTTTTGTTTTGTTTAACATGTTTTCTCACATAAGAAAAAATAAAAATAAACAGGGGCTGAACCCACATGTAATTGGGTGTTTTGTGCGGTATAAAGGCAGGTGTGGTGTTTGTGTCTGGGAGGAGAATGCTCTTCTTGTTCCCAGGTGTCTCATTTTACTCCGTTTAAACTGTGTGTTCATGGCCGACACCATCTGTTTAATGCTCTGCTATTCATTTATTCTCTCACACTCTCTCTGTCTGTCTCTGCCTTATGAATATTGATGAGCTGTGGGTTTGGTGGGCGGAGTCTCAGAGTCTCAGGAGGTTTAAGTCTGGATCCTCTGAGCCGGTGGAAACCACGGGCGTCGCCGGGCTTTGAAACCAATTACATAGTGCCCAAACTGTGTAATTACAACTTCCAGCCACAGACTTACAGTGTAAAGGCTCTGACACAGCGATCTTCAGCAGAAAAGGCAGTCGGACTGATCAGTCTCCTCGAGTTGGTCCAAAAAATGCCTCCGATTTTGAGAGCCGTTGTCATGCTTGTCCCGCTCGTCATTTCCGGGTTAGTACTCTACCAATCAGATTGGTCATTGAGTCCGACTGCCCGCCCTCCGATTCAACGAGTCAAGTCGGCCCAAATGAAGGCCGACGGCTCCTCCGACTGACGACGGCACGGAACACACCTTCCAGACTCGAGTCACCGACCTCGCCAGACTATCAGACGGCCGATAATCAGGTTGATGTGCGGATAATTGTTTTTTAATGTACCTCGACTTCCCAACCTGCATCCCCACACCCTAACGGGCTGGCTACATTGCACACGTAACGTATGCAGAGGGGAACCTGGATCCCGAAAAGGGTTTGTGTCCGAACATTAGTGGACCGAGGAGCTCCCAGCAGCTATATGGGTGTGGTTTGTTTATTTCATATTAATGTTTAATATGTGTACACAGTGGTGTAGTCTACGTGATACGCAGGTATACGCAGTATACCCAGTAGGAAAGCTCCAGGATTTACGTACACCCACTTAAAAATGTGCTATGATACGCAACAACATAGTTTTGTGACAGAACTTTCACTTCAGATATTTGCATTCACACATACGGGGTCGAGTAACGTGACGGCAAACTCAACTAACACTGCAGAACATGCAGAGAGACTTTCATCTTTTATCGTAGTGTGAGTGTAGCATAGTGTTTGTAGCATAGTGTGCTTAGCGTAGTGTGAGTGTACCGTAGTGTGCGGGAAGCGTAGTGTGCGTGTAGCGTAGTGTTTGTAGCATAGTGTGCGTAGCATCGTGTGCTTAGCGTAGTGTACGTGTAGCGTAGTGTGCGGGTAGCATAGTGTTTGTAGCATTGTGTGCTTAGCGTAGTGTGAGTGTAGCGTAGTGTGCGGGTAGCATAGTGTTTGTAGCATAGTGTGCTTAGCGTAGTGTGAGTGTAGCGTAGTGTGCGTGTAGCGTAGTGTTTGTAGCATAGTGTGCTTAGCGTAGTGTGAGTGTAGCATAGTGTTTGTAGCATAGTGTGCTTAGCGTAGTGTGAGTGTAGCATAGTGTTTGTAGCATAGTGTGCTTAGCGTAGTGTGAGTGTAGCGTAGTGTTTGTAGCATAGTGTGCTTAGCGTAGTGTGAGTGTAGCATAGTGTTTGTAGCATAGTGTGCTTAGCGTAGTGTGAGTGTAGCGTAGTGTTTGTAGCGTAGTGTTTGTAGCATAGTGTGCTTAGCGTAGTGTGAGTGTAGCATAGTGTTTGTAGCATAGTGTGCTTAGCGTAGTGTGAGTGTACCGTAGTGTGCGGGCAGCGTAGTGTGCGTGTAGTGTAGTGTTTGTAGCATAGTGTGCGTAGCATCGTGTGCTTAGCGTAGTGTACGTGTAGCGTAGTGTGCGGGTAGCATAGTGTTTGTAGCATTGTGTGCTTAGCGTAGTGTGAGTGTAGCGTAGTGTGCGTGTAGCGTAGTGTTTGTAGCATAGTGTGCTTAGCGTAGTGTGAGTGTAGCATAGTGTTTGTAGCATAGTGTGCTTAGCGTAGTGTGAGTGTAGCGTAGTGTTTGTAGCGTAGTGTTTGTAGCATAGTGTGCTTGGCGTAGTGTGAGTGTAGCATAGTGTTTGTAGCATAGTGTGCTTAGCGTAGTCTGAGTGTAGCGTAGTGTGCGGGCAGCGTAGTGTGCGTGTAGCGTAGTGTTTGTAGCATAGTGTGCGTAGCATCGTGTGCTTAGCGTAGTGTACGTGTAGCGTAGTGTGCGGGTAGCATAGTGTTTGTAGCATCGTGTGCTTAGCGTAGTGTGAGTGTAGCGTAGTGTGCGTGTAGCGTAGTGTTTGTAGCATAGTGTGCTTAGCGTAGTGTGAGTGTAGCATAGTGTTTGTAGCATAGTGTGCTTAGCGTAGTGTGAGTGTAGCGTAGTGTTTGTAGCATAGTGTGCTTAGCGTAGTGTGAGTGTAGCATAGTGTTTGTAGCATAGTGTGCTTAGCGTAGTGTGAGTGTAGCGTAGTGTGCGGGCAGCGTAGTGTGCGTGTAGCGTAGTGTTTGTAGCATAGTGTGCGTAGCATCGTGTGCTTAGCGTAGTGTACGTGTAGCGTAGTGTACGTGTAGCGTAGTGTGCGGGTAGCATAGTGTTTGTAGCATCGTGTGCTTAGCGTAGTGTGAGTGTAGCGTAGTGTGCGTGTAGCGTAGTGTTTGTAGCATAGTGTGCTTAGCGTAGTGTGAGTGTAGCATAGTGTTTGTAGCATAGTGTGCTTAGCGTAGTGTGAGTGTAGCGTAGTGTTGGGGCAGCGTAGTGTGCGTGTAGCGTAGTGTTTGTAGCATAGTGTTTGTAGCATAGTGTGCTTAGCGTAGTGTGAGTGTAGCATAGTGTTTGTAGCATAGTGTGCTTAGCGTAGTGTGAGTGTAGCGTAGTGTTTGTAGCGTAGTGTTTGTAGCATAGTGTGCTTAGCGTAGTGTGAGTGTAGCATAGTGTTTGTAGCATAGTGTGCTTAGCGTAGTGTGAGTGTAGCGTAGTGTTGGGGCAGCGTAGTGTGCGTGTAGCGTAGTGTTTGTAGCATAGTGTGCGTAGCATCGTGTGCTTAGCGTAGTGTACGTGTAGCGTAGTGTGCGGGTAGCATAGTGTTTGTAGCATCGTGTGCTTAGCGTAGTGTGAGTGTAGCGTAGTGTGCGTGTAGCGTAGTGTTTGTAGCATAGTGTGCTTAGCGTAGTGTGAGTGTAGCATAGTGTTTGTAGCATAGTGTGCTTAGCGTAGTGTGAGTGTAGCGTAGTGTGCGGGCAGCGTAGTGTGCGTGTAGCGTAGTGTTTGTAGCATAGTGTGCGTAGCATCGTGTGCTTAGCGTAGTGTACGTGTAGCGTAGTGTGCGGGTAGCATAGTGTTTGTAGCATCGTGTGCTTAGCGTAGTGTGAGTGTAGCGTAGTGTGCGTGTAGCGTAGTGTTTGTAGCATAGTGTGCTTAGCGTAGTGTGAGTGTAGCGTAGTGTTTGTAGCATAGTGTGCTTAGCGTAGTGTGAGTGTAGCGTAGTGTTTGTAGCATAGTGTGCTTAGCGTAGTGTGAGTGTAGCGTAGTGTTTGTAGCATAGTGTGCTTAGGGTAGTGTGAGTGTAGCGTAGTGTTTGTAGCGTAGTGTTTGTAGCATAGTGTGCGTAGCGTAGTGTGCGGGTAGCGTAGTGTTTGTAGCATAGTGTGCTTAGCGTAGTGTGCGTGTAGCGTAGTGTTTGTAGCGTAGTGTTTGTAGCATAGTGTGCTTAGCGTAGTGTGAGTGTAGCGTAGTGTGCGTGTAGCGTAGTGTGCGTGTAGCGTAGTGTTTGTAGCGTAGTGTGCTTAGCGTAGTGTGAGTGTAGCGTAGTGTGCATGTAGCGTAGTGTTTGTAGCGTAGTTTGTAGCATAGTGAACTTAGCGTAGTGTGCGGGTAGCGTAGTGTTTGTAGCATAGTGTGCTTAGCGTAGTGTGAGTGTAGCGTAGTGTGCGTGTAGCATAGTGTTTGTAGCGTAGTGTTTGTAGCATAGTGTGCTTAGCGTAGTGTGCTTAGCGTAGTGTGAGTGTAGCGTAGTGTGCGTGTAGCGTAGTGTTTGTAGCGTAGTGTTTGTAGCATAGTGAACTTAGCGTAGTGTGCGGGTAGCGTAGTGTTTGTAGCATAGTGTGCTTAGCGTAGTGTGAGTGTAGCGTAGTGTTTGTAGCATAGTGTGCTTAGCGTAGTGTGAGTGTAGCGTAGTGTGCGTGTAGCGTAGTGTTTGTAGCGTAGTGTTTGTAGCATAGTGAACTTAGCGCAGTGTGCGGGTAGCGTAGTGTTTGTAGCATAGTGTGCTTAGCGTAGTGTGAGTGTAGCATAGTGTGCGTGTAGCGTAGTGTTTGTAGCATAGTGAACTTAGCGTAGTGTGCGTGTAGCGTAGTGTTTGTAGCATAGTGAACTTAGCGTAGTGTGCGGGTAGCGTAGTGTTTGTAGCATAGTGAACTTAGCGTAGTGTGGGGGTAGCGTAGTGTTTGTAGCGTAGTGTTTGTAGCATAGTGTGAGTGTAGCGTAGTGTGCGTGTAGTGTAGTGTTTGTAGCGTAGTGAACTTAGCGTAGTGTGGGGGTAGCGTAGTGTTTGTAGCATAGTGTGCTTAGCATAGTGTGAGTGTAGCGTAGTGTGCGTGTAGCGTAGTGTTTGTAGCATAGTGAACTTAGCGTAGTGTGCGGGTAGCGTAGTGTTTGTAGCATAGTGAACTTAGCGTAGTGTGGGGGTAGCGTAGTGTTTGTAGCATAGTGTGCTTAGCATAGTGTGAGTGTA
This sequence comes from Gymnocephalus cernua, assembly GCA_023631565.1. Classification (NCBI taxonomy): domain Eukaryota; kingdom Metazoa; phylum Chordata; class Actinopteri; order Perciformes; family Percidae; genus Gymnocephalus; species Gymnocephalus cernua. Next base: position 30,791,384 of record CM042444.1, read on the forward strand.
GCGTAGTGTGCGTGTAGTGTAGTGTTTGTAGCGTAGTGTTTGTAGCATAGTGTGCTTAGCGTAGTGTGCTTAGCGTAGTGTGAGTGTAGCGTAGTGTGCGTGTAGTGTAGTGTTTGTAGCGTAGTGTTTGTAGCATAGTGAACTTAGCGTAGTGTGCGTGTAGCGTAGTGTTTGTAGCATAGTGAACTTAGCGTAGTGTGCGGGTAGCGTAGTGTTTGTAGCATAGTGAACTTAGCGTAGTGTGGGGGTAGCGTAGTGTTTGTAGCATAGTGTGCTTAGCATAGTGTGAGTGTAGCGTAGTGTGCGTGTAGTGTAGTGTTTGTAGCGTAGTGAACTTAGCGTAGTGTGCGTGTAGTGTAGTGTATGCGTAGCGTTATCCTCCCTTCAACGCACATTTAAATAAATATTAGTAGCATATTTTATTTTGTCCTCGTTGCTTTGGGCTCCAGGTCCCTGATGTGAAAGCACCAACAACGTATGTTTTCATAAAGGATATTGCCCCCCCCTGAAAAACACCGACACAAGTCGTTTGACAAAATGAATGCTGGGATAAGTTACCAACCGATGCATCCTCTGTAAAATAGGCGAGTCAAGAACATTTCAGGGAATTTTGATCTGTTCTTGTTGAAATGGGGACTTGTGTTTTGGGAGGTTTCACAAAAACAGATGAGAGCGCAGACGGAGAAATGTTTTCTGTCTCTCCCTGCAGTTCATTTTCTCCTGCAGCTAAAATGCTTTTTCCTCATTTGCATTTTAAGACGCTGAGCTCATTTTTACTGACACACACACACACACACACACACACACACACACACACACACACACACACACACACACACACACACACACACACACACACACACACACACACACACACACACAGTAAATCCAGCTGCTCTCTGCTGACCATAAAACATCGACCTGCAGACGTTTTACTACAGGACGCCCTGACAGCTCTCTCTCTCTCTGTCTCTCT
>CM042444.1:30799859-30809859 GCA_023631565.1 Gymnocephalus cernua
CATTTTTCAAAACTCTAACACTTTTTTCAGTTACTTGGATACAATCCACATAAACCAAAAGATCAGCTGTTCATTTAACAAAGATCAGCTGTTCAATATGACACGACTTAACATCAAAGTACTACTACTTCAAAAAGCAATTCACACATTTACATTTCTGATGATTGTCTATTCATTTCATTACAATGATCTAACTATCAATCAATACAACTACTCAAAATGATAAGTAACTGTTGCAGTACTCTTACTGCATAGTCGTATAGAAACAGACAAACAATGTTCCATGTTTAGATCATGAAAGTTTCAAGATAACGAGATTCATTGTCACAAATTAGTGTGGAGCATCAACCAATCAGACGACAGTATCTATGGATGTAATATTTCATCATCATCATGTACTGTAATGTATTTACTGTAATGTACACTGTTTCTATGGTCCCATGTACTACCTTTACTGTAATGTACTACTGTTTATCAGACACTGTTTCTATGGTCCCATGTACTACCTTTACTGTAATGTACTACTGTTTATCAGACACTGTTACTATGGTCCCATGTACTACCTTTACTGTAATGTACTACTGTTTATCAGACACTGTTACTATGGTCCCATGTACTATCTTTACTGTAATGTACTACTGTTTATCAGACACTGTTACTATGGTCCCATGTACTATCTTTACTGTAATGTACTACTGTTTATCAGACACTGTTACTATGGTCCCATGTACTACCTTTACTGTAATGTACTACTGTTTATCAGACACTGTTACTATGGTCCCATGTACTACCTTTACTGTAATGTACCACTGTTTATCAGACACTGTTTCTATGGTCCCATGTACTACCTTTACTGTAATGTACTACTGTTTATCAGACACTGTTACTATGGTCCCATGTACTATCTTTACTGTAATGTACTACTGTTTATCAGACACTGTTACTATGGTCCCATGTACTACCTTTACTGTAATGTACCACTGTTTATCAGACACTGTTTCTATGGTCCCATGTACTATCTTTACTGTAATGTACTACTGTTTATCAGACACTGTTACTATGGTCCCATGTACTACCTTTACTGTAATGTACCACTGTTTATCAGACACTGTTTCTATGGTCCCATGTACTACCTTTACTGTAATGTACCACTGTTTATCAGACACTGTTTCTATGGTCCCATGTACTATCTTTACTGTAATGTACTACTGTTTATCAGACACTGTTACTATGGTCCCATGTACTACCTTTACTGTAATGTACCACTGTTTATCAGACACTGTTTCTATGGTCCCATGTACTACCTTTACTGTAATGTACTACTGTTTATCAGACACTGTTTCTATGGTCCCATGTACTACCTTTACTGTAATGTACTACTGTTTATCAGACACTGTTACTATGGTCCCATGTACTACCTTTACTGTAATGTACTACTGTTTATCAGACACTGTTACTATGGTCCCATGTACTACCTTTACTGTAATGTACCACTGTTTATCAGACACTGTTTCTATGGTCCCATGTACTACCTTTACTGTAATGTACTACTGTTTATCAGACACTGTTACTATGGTCCCATGTACTACCTTTACTGTAATGTACTACTGTTTATCAGACACTGTTACTATGGTCCCATGTACTACCTTTACTGTAATGTACTACTGTTTATCAGACACTGTTTCTATAGTACCATGTACTACCTTTACTGTAATGTACTACTGTTTATCAGACACTGTTACTATGGTCCCATGTACTACCTTTACTGTAATGTACTACTGTTTATCAGACACTGTTACTATGGTCCCATGTACTACCTTTACTGTAATGTACTACTGCTTATCAGACACTGTTTCTATGGCCCCATGTACTACCTTTGAGACTATTTACAGTATTGACAGTACTGCATGCAGGCCCTTGGAACTGCTTGTCTAATTCTGCCAACTCATTACTGATGATTGAGATATATACTTTATATATCTACTGACATATACATATATACTCGTACCACATTGTTCACCATGCCCGAAGGTTTTTTCCAAGATGTTTGGCTAATTGTGATGTAGATGAGAACCTGCGGCCAAATCTACAAGACAGAGTTGATGAATATGTAGAAGTACAGTAATCACTTCTTTGTTTCGCTTATTACAGTACAAGCAAGTTGAGGAACACTGCATTTGATGTTTTACAGTACTACTGTCTTTTCTTTTCTATTTCCTAGCTGATTATTTAGCTTTGATTCTAATAAACCTATGTTGTGATCGTACTGTATTGTTTTTCATCAATACATTTCAGGTTTTATTCAATGATTCCACTGTGTCTGTAGTATTCTCTCTACTACTGCAGTACTTTTACAGGGATGTATTTACATCTAGTACCATAATGAAACATGTATCACCTATTCTGTACTACAATATTTAATGATTGTAACGATGACCCAGTGAATCTATGGGTAGCTTGTGTGTCTGTGATCTAAAGTAACCTTTCAGTAGTATTTCACAATACATTAGTTTTTTGAACCAAAGATTTATTTAAAGATATGAATGCACGATGCCATGTTGTGAACATTGGACATTCTGTGTTACAAGAGATGATCGCTGTGAGTTTTGTGTCTAGAGTTTTGAAAAATGACGTCAAGGTTCTGAAATTAGTAGCAACGTGATTGTAAAACACTGTAACACACGGAGAGTAAATGAACATCTTGTGGTCGGGCTGAGCCTGAACCACGTGTCAAACTCACGGCCCGCGGGCCAAATACGGCCCCTCGCTCACTTTGATCCGGCCTGCATACTAATTCAGGTTCACAACAGATTTCGGTCAGCCTCGTTGTACACCGAACCAAAAAGACAGTTTTTTAAACTGCAATTATGTGTGTGTGTGTTAGTGTGTGTGTGTTAGTGTGTGTGCGTGCGTGTGTGTCTGTCTGTGTGTGTCTGTGTGTGTGTGCGTGCGTGCGTGTGTGTCTGTCTGTGTGCGTGTGTGTGTCTGTGTGTTAGTGTGTGTTAGTGTGTGTGTGTGTGTGTTAGTGTGTGTGTGTGTGTGTGTGCACTCAAAGCAGAATTTGGCAGATTTATGAAGTTGAGAGTTTTATATAAATTGTGAGTTGCTGCTTTTAAACATACGATGGTTGAGGAATGTTTTTAGGGTTTTATGAGGCCCAAACTGTTAAAGAGAGAAGACAAGGCTGCGTTCAGAAGTAGTGTGACCACTCAAATCAGATGTAGACCACTTCCATATGTGGTCCAGAATCAGACCCAGGTCTGATGTAGACCACTTCCATATGTGGTCCTTTTTTCAACGCGGCCTCAGTGTGAACAACCAAGCCAGATTTGATGCCACTTTATATCAATCTACGTCGACATTTGTCACAGCGATGCTCCGGCGGGAGTTAGCCAGAGACACAGACAGTAACATTAAAACCTGGACTAGGCCTCCAACATGGACACCAGCAATAGAGGGAGAGGGAGGTGGTAGACCTGATTAGTGTCTGCTCATTAATGCTACGGCTGCCATTACACAAACATGTTGAAATCAAAGTGAGAATACTTCCTTCCTCCATAACCTCCCTAACTTTAGAGCAGCAGCGTGCTGCGTCTGATGTCATTGTTATTGTTGTTTTGATCATGTGGGTCAGCTAGAAACCACAACCAGTTCACACTGGAATCTGATAGGACACATTTTAAAAGGTCATGTGATCAGACAAACAAAAAATCAGATCTGAGCAAATAAAATCTGAATTAAGCATTAAGACTAGCGGTTTGACTTTTCCTCTTAATTAAAAGCATGTTAATAAACTCTACATGTCTGTCCCTGGATGTGATTCTTATTTTCCAGTCTGGCTCGTAGTCCAGTCTGGCTCGTAGTCCAGTCTGGCTCGTAGTGAAACAGACACCTGGTCAGGTTTCAGGACTCAGAGGGAACAGACAAACACTGAAACGTTCATGTTAAAGTCCACATTTAATGAAGCATAAAAAGGTTAAGCACCAGTGTCGGCACACACAGACATTATTTACATTCAGTAACAGTCATTTACTGATCCGTGTGAAAACTCTCGAGGTTTTTGGCTGTTAAGACTAAAATATAAAACCTCATCAGAAACTCAAAGGGAAAGAATGGCTTTTTATATCTGGAACATGTTTTAAAAGCTAGCCTAGCTTAGCTCCGTCAGAATATAACAATGCTGGGGGCTTTAGTTGAGTAACAATGTGTCTGGTAGTGAATGAAGAGAGACAGATCAACTGATCGAACTGAGCCACACATGAGTCAGTTTAAAAGATCATTTATCACGTGAAGAAAGTCTCAGTTTGAGGTTAAACTGTTGAAGTATCAGACTGAGAAAATACTTCATTAGAAATACTCTCTGAAGCTACGATGTCTCTGTGTCTCTGTGTCTGTGTGTGTGTGTGTGTGTGCGTCTCTGTGTGTGTGTGTGTGTGTGTGTGTCTGTGTCTGTATGTGTGTGTGTGTGTCTGTGTCTGTATGTGTGTGTGTGTGTCTCTGTGTGTCTCTGTGTGTGTGTGTGTCTCTGTGTGTGTGTGTGTGTGTGTGTGTGTGTGTGTGTGTGTGTGCGTCTGTGTGTGTGTGTGTGTGTGTCTGTGTGGACCCTCAAACATCTGGATGTTCTACAGACAGGTTATAATGGTGTGATAGTGTTAATGTGGGACCCTCAAACATCTGGATGTTCTACAGACAGGTCACATCAGTACCGTGTGTGGTTTCTAATACGTACCAAGCAAATATATTAGGTTTTAAATAGCTTTCATCAAAACAACAACGTGAATCAGAACAGCGTCATACAAAAGAGAAGCATTTACAGATGTTTGAGCGTGTTGGTGCACACAGTTCACGTGATAATAAATACAAAACAAAGCGAGGGAGACGGGAGAACAAGTCCTCAGGAGGCTTCAAACGTGTTTCCATTCAACTGTCGAGGGTTAAGTTACATTCAGATGAACTGGCTCCTATAACGCCACGTTACCCAAAGTTAGAGTTACATGTTGGCGGGTTGGCGGGCGTCAGTTTAAAGCCCTGATGATGACGTACACCTGCGGCGCCGCGGTTTTACCTCTGATCACCTGTCGGCGGCTTTAGAGGCCGAAACGAACCGAGAACGCTTCAACAAGCAGCGGTGGAGCTCTGCCGTGCAAAGGCAAAAGACCTTAACCCTCCAGAGTGGGAAAGTGAGAAAAATGACTTTAAAGTGTCTTTCTTGTCGAGCCAAATGTATTATAGGTAGGACACTGGAAATCTGGCTATTAGGCTACCTGTTTTAATGAATGAATGGAGGTCTGTACAGACATCGTGGGCAGTGGTGGCCTAGAGGTTAAGAAGCGTTGCTCTGAACGACGGTCTCTATTATTCTCCACGCCTGTGGAGAGAGAAACGTGCACAACGGCTCATTTCCTGTATATTTCTGTGTGTGTGTGTGTTAATGTAGTTGTTATCAGCAGAGCTGTCAGCCATTGACTCTTGTCCCTCCCTCATCACCACCACTGAGGAGCCCTTGAGCAAGGCCCGTAACCTCCAACGGCTCCATGGCAGCAGGTCAGACTGTGGCTGGACTGGGCAGCTTCCAGTATGAATGTGGGAATGTGACAGGTCAATCTTGACCTCAAACATGACCTTTATTTAGAAGTGACTGTTTGCCCTCTGTATTATCTGACAACAAATAAAGAGCCACGCCAAGGCTCTTCCATGTAATAATCAATATACTGTAGTTGCTGTACCTGTAGTAGATATTTCTCCACATGATAAAGGAGGTCTTAAATATCCCAAAAATGACTCATTTCAAACTCATTTTCGACGAGTTACGGCCTTTTGCACGGCAGAGCTGTGGAGCAATCAAACGTGCTTAAAGGGGGAAAAAGCAGAGAGAGAGCAGCAAAATGAGCGAATGGCAGTCTAATATGAGAGTTAGCGTGTTACGGGGCCGCCGCCAGACGCTGTGATTCACACGGTGGTCATGAGTTTGAGCGAGCCCGACCTGAAGCGAAGGATCTTCTTCTTCAGGTTGTGCGAGGCTTTGATCTTTACGAATGCCTTTGCCTGAGCCGGAGTCATTTGCTGCTTCGCCGCTCTGCCGTTAGCAGCGGCGGCTAACTGGCTCCGCCCCCTGCCCGTCCCGCCCCCTCCGCTCTCCTCTGTGTCGCCCGTGGCGTCACTCTCCTCCTCCTCGCCGCCGCTGCTGGACTCGCTGTCTCCGAAGCAGTCTGCGGTGTAGTCGGAGCGCTCGTCCTCGCTCGTGTCCGCGATGGTGGAGTGGAAGAGCGACGCACACTCGGCTGAGTACTCTGAGTCGCTGCCGAACGCCGCGGAGGCCGCGGAGGCCGCACACGCCGCGTACGGGCTGCACGGCTGCCCGGTGCCACGAAGGAACACGCCACCGGCTGCAGATCGGCTCAACAGCTCCTTTCTCCGGCGCCGCTGAGCGCGCCTGAACGCCTCGTCATACGGTACCTCCGTGATCGCATGCAGGCGCCGGTAATCGCTCCGCTTGTGTTTGGGTTTGGCGACGACCGCGACCATCTCGCGGCCTTGACGGTGGTGGTGTTTGGACGCTCCGGAGCGCACGCTGCTCAGCGCCGCCGCGGTGTGTTTGTCCGGGACTCGGCCTTCTGGGATGGACGCAGGAAGCCGGTGGGCCGCGTGTCTCCTGGAGAATCTGATGTTGACGGAGACGCCGTCCTCCAACAGCCGGGACCGGCGGCGGGATTTATCTCCCCTCCTCTCTGACGTCTGTAGGGGGAAGAACACACACACACACACACACACACACACACACACACACACACACACACACACACACACACACACACACACACACACACTCTTATTCAAGACTTTATTAAAGGTGTTCTAAGTGATGTCACGTGTTTTTTAGGCTACAACATTTTTTTGTCACATACAGCAAACATCTCCTCACTATCTGCTAGCTGCCTGTCTCCTGAACACACTGTAAAAAAACACGGTCTCTGTAGACAGCCCAGGCTCCACAAACACCAACAACAACAAACTGTGCCAACCTGATCTACGAAAAATAAAAAACAGTCTTCCAGTCAATAACCGACAAGAAGGATTTGGTTGAGCCGTCACCGCAGCAGCGTTAGCACTTAGGCTACTTCCACAATGCGAGTTCATGACTGTTTCAGGAAGCACTGAAGGGAGGGGACGGGACGAGGAGGGAGGGAGGGGCGAGAATACTTTGAACGTCAACAAGAAGTGACGTCACCCAACATCGCTTAGAGCACCTTTAAACAGGGCCACAACAAATAAACAAATAAAGTTTGCAACCGAGGGAAGAGAACTTGGCGTGTGACAAAGCGAGGTATTGCCTCGACCCAAATATAATGGTTTCTAAACTGCATGTAAACACACTGAATGAACAGAGTGAAACGCACATTATGATATGCTTAAAACTTTTAAAAAACTCACGTGTGCATGTCTGCCTTCGCTGTGTTCAGAGGCTCGACTTTTCCCTGTCATCGTGTTCTTCACCTTGACGTTCTTGCTGCTGTTCTTGCGATGTTTGGCGTTCTGGCGCTGGGCGGGAACGTACTCGCCGTTAAGCGTCTGACTTCCTCCTCCGGCTTCATCCTGACTCTGGGAGGACGAACCCACGGGCGTCTCTGGCGCCGAGCCTTCAGCCGTCTCCGTTTGCTCCAGGCCGGGCCTGGGAATCGATGTCACTTCCTCGGGAAAGAAACATGGCTGCCGGGGGTCTTTGGGGGAGGAGTTCCCTCGGGGACCGCCCAGCGCCCTGAAGTCTTTGGGGAGAGTCGCTGCGGGGGGGAGAAGCCTTTTGCTTTTCTGTTTCAGCAGACTGTCCGTGTTAGGAACAGAAGAGACGTTCTGGACGGCTTTACACAGAGAAGAGGTGCTCGGGTTTTGTGCTGAGTCACCGTTGTTAATCTTGAAGCCACGCTGCATCGTTTCAACGCTGTAATCTGGGGTCACATCCTGGCTCTTCTGCTGCACAGACCTGTGTGGAGACAAGATGGCGGCTGACGCTGCTTCTCGTCTGACTTCACAGGCTCGGAGAGTCCCAGACCCGGACGCATGCCTCGCACAGAGACTGGCCTGCCGCAGGACGCTCTTCGACGGGTCGGTGCTGATGCTGGTCCTGGGTCTGTTGGTTCGGACGGGCAGCGCACGCCGCTGCAGCAGACTGAAGATGTAGCTGTCCAGGCACTTAGCAGAGGAAGTTTGGGAGGAAGAGGAAGGGGAAACCGGCCAGGAAACGCTCTGAGACACAACAGGTTCTGCTTTGAGTCCTTCAACGCTTTTCAGTGTCCCATCGTCTCTGCTGGGAGCGCCATGACCCAACATCATCAGGAAGCCCAGGCTCTGGGCGGCCACGGCGTGCAGCGGCGGGCTTTGGGCGGCCACGGCGTGCAGCGGCGGGCTCTGGGCGGCCACGGCGTGCAGCGGCGGGCTCTGGGCGGCCACGGCATGCAGCGGCGGGCTCTGGGCGGCCACGGCGTGCAGCGGGCTTGGGTAGCGGTACACGTCGCAGCCATTTCTGGCCAGCAGGTCACAGTGGAACTTAGACTGGGAGTCCCAGGAGACGGCGGCGTCCAGGGAAGACGGGTGAGGGGCGGAGAGCGAGCGGCGGACCGTACCGCAGGACGGCGAGTCATCACAAAGGCCTCCAACCAAACCGTCAGACTCCAAACAGCCGGCCAGGTCGTCTGGGAGGCGAAACAGAAAAAATTTAAGATCATGAAACAGACACTAAGAGTAATCTGGACTCTCTGTCTCCATGTTTGTATGTCTGAGTGACTGATGTGAACAACAATCTCTGAAACTGGTCCAGTATTAAACCAGAACCAGGCTGTAATGTAACTCTACAGGACTAATGTTCAGCATCAGTCAGTGTCCACTAAAAGTTCTATTATTATTATTCTGACATTATGGGATGGATCCCTACAGAGATAGACCTTTTAGTTAAAGAGGAAGATCCTTTTAGTTTAACATGAAACAGCCCCAAAATCACCATCACCAAACTACACCAGACTCCATGTAAATAATCAGTACTTTTAGCATGTATAGAGCCAGACTCCATGTAAATAATCACTACTTTTAGCGTGTATAGAGCCAGACTCCATGTAAATAATCAGGACTTTTAGCGTGTATAGAGCCAGACTCCATGTAAATAATCAGGACTTTTAGCGTGTATAGAGCCAGACTCCATGTAAATAATCAGGACTTTTAGCGTGTATAGAGCCAGACTCCATGTAAATAATCACTACTTTTAGCGTGTATAGAGCCAGACTCCATGTAAATAATCACTACTTTTAGCGTGTATAGAGCCAGCATATCTCCACATGTAAATGGGTGAATTAAGGGTTTATTCCAACCAGACCAGAGTGGTGATTGTTGGAACAGTGGAAAGATGAACCAAGACGGACTTTGGTAGTTTTATTTAGTTTCTGTCCACTTTGAATGAAGTGTGTTTTACGATGATAAAAGTCCTGATTATTTACATGGAGTCTGGTGGGTTTGGTGATGCAGCAGTCTCTCTTAATTCTGGACCAATTTTAAAGATTGTTGTTCCCATGAGCCTCAGATTAATCAGTAGTTTATAGCTCTAGTTGGATCACCGATAGCTAATACTAACTCAGTGTTTTCAGCCTCTCTGACGTGAACTGACAACTCTTTCAGCTGTCATTTGAGAAGCCAAGAATAAATACTTTTAACTTGGGAAAACATTGTGCTTGTAACCCTAAGCAGCCCCAACAGTGTAACGCTACACCTCTCCCTCTCTGTCTCTAAATGTGTGTTCAGTTTGAGTCCAGTTTAATTTCCTCTCCAGGAGCAGCGGTGAACACGGAGAGTTAACGTTTCGCAGCTCGCCGTCTCCACAGGAAACACTTTTCCACTTACTGACGCGGCGATGCCAGCAGTCATTACAGCGGTCAGCCAAGCGTTTCATCAGAAACAGCTCCCTTCCTGTCAGCTGTTGGCTTTAGGGAACTCTGCGACACCAAATAAACTCTGATCC
>CM042444.1:30819859-30839859 GCA_023631565.1 Gymnocephalus cernua
ATAGGAGGATTAAATATTAAATTGTGGTGACCCACAAGTAAGACTGAAAGAGACATTCACCAAGGTACTGTACCTTTAAGGGAGAGGTGTTATGATATACGAGTTCCGGGTTAAAGGCTGAATTATGTCAAACAACGACGGTGGTGAAAATGCTGTTGCTGCGGTGGCTAATGTCGGTGCTATCTACTGGCACCGACTGGAATTTTGGCAGCTCAACCCACGGCCGTGGTTTCAGCACATTGAGGCCCAGTTCCAGCTGAGAGGAATAACACAGGACGTTACAAAGTATTTCCATGTGGTATCAGCCTTAGATGCCTCAACAACAGCAAGGGCTATGGCGCTGTTAGAGGCTCCTCCGGCTGACCTCCTGGAACTCTTTGAACTGTCGGAGCTGGAGAAAGCAGACGGCCTGCTGTCCCTGAACGGCCTTGGCGACAGCAAGCCGTCCGAGTTAATGGAGAGGATGCTGGCTATGCTGGGCGCGGTGGATCCCTCATAACTCTTCGCCCACAGTTTTTTGTAAGTTGTTATGTTATTATTGTTTCTGTATTAGTGTTTGGTATTCAGTTTCTGAACGGTGCACAAGCCAACAATTTGGTGACGCCGTCTGAGCCTTACGTCATCATTTTTAATTAGTCACGGTAATACCGTATACTGCGGTAAAATAGGGATGAGGTTTGAAGGTATCAAAATTTGGATACTGCCCAACCCTACTCTATACTGGAAATAAACAGGAGGCAGTGTGATTTATTTGATTTATATATTTTGATTAGGGCAATGCACATTAGTCAACATTTCTGTAAATGTGCCAGTGTAGTAGCCAGTAATTTTCAACTGTATACTCTTAGAAGGAATGTGTAAAAAAAAATGTGCATGCTAGGAGCAGGAGGAATGAGAGGGGTAAATGCCAAAGCAGGAGGAATGAGAGGGGTAAACGCCAGAGCAAGGGGAATGAGAGGGGAAACGCCAGAGCAGGGGGAATGAGAGGGGAAACGCCAGAGCAGGGGGAATGAGAGGGGTAAACGCCAGAGCAGGGGGAACGAGAGGGGTAAACGCCAGAGCAAGGGGAATGAGAGGGGGAAACGCCAGAGCAGGGGGAATGAGAGGGGGAAACGCCAGAGCAGGGGGAATGAGAGGGGGAAACGCCAGAGCAGGGGAAATGAGAGGGGGAAACGCCAGAGCAGGAGGAATGAGAGGGGGAAACACCAGAGCAGGAGGAATGAGAGGGGGAAACACCAGAGCAGGGGGAATGAGAGGGGGGAAATGCCAGAGCAGGAGGAATGAGAGGGGTAAACGCCAGAGCAGGAGGAATGAGAGGGGTAAATGCCAAAGCAGGAGGAATGAGAGGGGTAAACGCCAGAGCAGGGGGAATGAGAGGGGTAAACGCCAGAGCAGGGGGAATGAGAGGGGTAAACGCCAGAGCAGGGGGAATGAGAGGGGTAAACGCCAGAGCAAGGGGAATGAGAGGGGGAAACGCCAGAGCAGGGGGAATGAGAGGGGGAAACGCCAGAGCAGGGGGAATGAGAGGGGGAAACGCCAGAGCAGGGGAAATGAGAGGGGGAAACACCAGAGCAGGGGGAATGAGAGGGGGGAAATGCCAGAGCAGGAGGAATGAGAGGGGTAAACGCCAGAGCAGGAGGAATGAGAGGGGTAAATGCCAAAGCAGGAGGAATGAGAGGGGTAAACGCCAGAGCAAGGGGAATGAGAGGGGAAACGCCAGAGCAGGGGGAATGAGAGGGGAAACGCCAGAGCAGGGGGAATGAGAGGGGTAAACGCCAGAGCAGGGCGAATGAGAGGGGGGAAATGCCAGAGCAGGAGGAATGAGAGGGGTAAACGCCAGAGCAGGAGGAATGAGAGGGGTAAATGCCAAAGCAGGGGGAATGAGAGGGGGAAACGCCAGAGCAGGGGAAATGAGAGGGGGAAACGCCAGAGCAGGAGGAATGAGAGGGGGAAACACCAGAGCAGGGGGAATGAGAGGGGGGAAATGCCAGAGCAGGAGGAATGAGAGGGGTAAACGCCAGAGCAGGAGGAATGAGAGGGGTGAATGCCAAAGCAGGAGGAATGAGAGGGGTAAACGCCAGAGCAAGGGGAATGAGAGGGGAAACGCCAGAGCAGGGGGAATGAGAGGGGAAACGCCAGAGCAGGGGGAATGAGAGGGGTAAACGCCAGAGCAGGGCGAATGAGAGGGGGGAAATGCCAGAGCAGGAGGAATGAGAGGGGTCAACGCCAGAGCAGGAGGAATGAGAGGGGTAAATGCCAAAGCAGGAGGAATGAGAGGGGTAAACGCCAGAGCAGGGGGAATGAGAGGGGGAAACGCCAGAGCAGGGGAAATGAGAGGGGGAAACGCCAGAGCAGGAGGAATGAGAGGGGGAAACACCAGAGCAGGAGGAATGAGAGGGGGAAACACCAGAGCAGGGGGAATGAGAGGGGGGAAATGCCAGAGCAGGAGGAATGAGAGGGGTAAACGCCAGAGCAGGAGGAATGAGAGGGGTAAATGCCAAAGCAGGAGGAATGAGAGGGGTAAACGCCAGAGCAGGGGGAATGAGAGGGGTAAACGCCAGAGCAGGGGGAATGAGAGGGGTAAACGCCAGAGCAGGGGGAATGAGAGGGGAAACGCCAGAGCAGGGGGAATGAGAGGGGTAAACGCCAGAGCAGGGGGAATGAGAGGGGTAAACGCCAGAGCAAGGGGAATGAGAGGGGGAAACGCCAGAGCAGGGGGAATGAGAGGGGGAAACGCCAGAGCAGGGGGAATGAGAGGGGGAAACGCCAGAGCAGGGGAAATGAGAGGGGGAAACACCAGAGCAGGGGGAATGAGAGGGGGGAAATGCCAGAGCAGGAGGAATGAGAGGGGTAAACGCCAGAGCAGGAGGAATGAGAGGGGTAAATGCCAAAGCAGGAGGAATGAGAGGGGTAAACGCCAGAGCAAGGGGAATGAGAGGGGAAACGCCAGAGCAGGGGGAATGAGAGGGGAAACGCCAGAGCAGGGGGAATGAGAGGGGTAAACGCCAGAGCAGGGCGAATGAGAGGGGGGAAATGCCAGAGCAGGAGGAATGAGAGGGGTAAACGCCAGAGCAGGAGGAATGAGAGGGGTAAATGCCAAAGCAGGGGGAATGAGAGGGGGAAACGCCAGAGCAGGGGAAATGAGAGGGGGAAACGCCAGAGCAGGAGGAATGAGAGGGGGAAACACCAGAGCAGGGGGAATGAGAGGGGGGAAATGCCAGAGCAGGAGGAATGAGAGGGGTAAACGCCAGAGCAGGAGGAATGAGAGGGGTGAATGCCAAAGCAGGAGGAATGAGAGGGGTAAACGCCAGAGCAAGGGGAATGAGAGGGGAAACGCCAGAGCAGGGGGAATGAGAGGGGAAACGCCAGAGCAGGGGGAATGAGAGGGGTAAACACCAGAGCAGGGCGAATGAGAGGGGGGAAATGCCAGAGCAGGAGGAATGAGAGGGGTAAACGCCAGAGCAGGAGGAATGAGAGGGGTGAATGCCAAAGCAGGAGGAATGAGAGGGGTAAACGCCAGAGCAAGGGGAATGAGAGGGGAAACGCCAGAGCAGGGGGAATGAGAGGGGAAACGCCAGAGCAGGGGGAATGAGAGGGGTAAACACCAGAGCAGGGCGAATGAGAGGGGGGAAATGCCAGAGCAGGAGGAATGAGAGGGGTAAACGCCAGAGCAGGAGGAATGAGAGGGGAAACGCCAGAGCAGGGGGAATGAGAGGGGAAACGCCAGAGCAGGGGGAATGAGAGGGGTAAACGCCAGAGCAGGGCGAATGAGAGGGGGGAAATGCCAGAGCAGGAGGAATGAGAGGGGTAAACGCCAGAGCAGGAGGAATGAGAGGGGTAAATGCCAAAGCAGGAGGAATGAGAGGGGTAAACGCCAGAGCAGGGGGAATGAGAGGGGGAAACGCCAGAGCAGGAGGAATGAGAGGGGGAAACGCCAGAGCAGGGGGAATGAGAGGGGGAAACGCCAGAGCAGGAGGAATGAGAGGGGGGAACGTAGCCGTGTGGATGAAGTCTGAACATTTCTCTGTTTGTGTCTCAGCTGCTGAAAGACGATCTGCAGAGTTTCAGCTGCAGCTCACAGGAATCTCCATTTGTTCTTTCTTACAGAAGGGGGGTCAATCTGATCCAGATTCCAGTTTAAATCTGCAGCTGCAGGACGGACAGAGTCCAGAAAGCAACACTTCCAGCAAAAAAACAGCTGTTTTTTATTTTGCTATTTTTGTGTGTGTGTCTGTGTGTGTGTGTTTATATGTGCCCCTGTCTGTGTGTGTCTATGTGTGCGTGTGTGTGTGTGTGGGTGTGTGTGTGTGTGTGTGTGTGTGTGTGTGTGTGTGTGTGTGTGTGTGTGTGTTTGACAGTTTTTTATGTTTTGGAGATTTTTAGAATCTAGATTTAGATTCCTGTAAAACACTGAAACAAAAAAGCTTTTTTGACATTTTTTCCTTCTATGTTTTCGACGTTTTCTTTGACCCTTTGTGACGTTTGAAGTGAAACAGCTGTTTGGTCTTCACAGCGGCAGAAACACGGGAAGCTTCTCCTCTCTGCTGTTTGACTTCACACCGACTCGCCGCCGTGTTAGAAGTTGCACTTGAACGCAGCACAGAGGCGACAGCTGAGTGTCCACAAACATTTGTCCCAAAACATCTGAGACTGAGACGGAGTCACGCGCAGAATATTCTGCAGATGTAGTGAGAGTCAATACAACCCAGTTACCTGTTTGGGGAAGTTTGGGAGTTACACACACACACACACACACACACACACACACACACACACACACACACACACACACACACACACACACACAGACAGACAGACAGACAATGAGACACACATAGAGACACACACACACACACACACACACACACACACACACACAGAGAGACAGACAATGAGACACACATAGAGACACACACACACACACACAGAGAGAGACAATGAGACACACATAGATACACACACACACACACACACACACACACACACACAGACACACAAACACAAAGACACACACAAACACACACACAAACACACACACACACACACACACACACACACACACACACACACACACACACACACACACACACAGAGAGAGACACACACACAGATGTTTGTGTGTGTGCGTGTGTCACTGCTGCTGACATCCAATCAGCAGCAGAGAGGGGGGGGACAACAACAACCCAGTTACCCAATCGGCTTCATCATTCACATGTGTAGCGGCCAATAAAAGTCAGAATATTTTGAGACAAAAGTGGGATTTTGAGAATACACTCCCAGCAGCCCTTGGGTCAAAGGTCAGCACCTACCAGCTGTTTCCGGAGCAGCAGGATGTTCTCCTCCAGGAGTTTCTCCTCGGAGTTCCGCTGCGCCTCACGGAGCGGCAGCGCGGCGCGGACCAGCCCCTCCTGCCGCTGCCGCAGGAACTCCAGCTCCGCGAGCCCGGACACCGCGGCTTCCACACGCTCCCTCACTGAGCGCTGCCGCTCCACCGCGTCCGCGTCAGACGCGGCAGCGGCGGTTCTGTCCCGCCTGTAGGGCGCGGACAGCGGCATCGCTGCTCCGGCTCTCTGATGCCTTCAGGGTCCGGAGGATCTGCGGGATCTGGACAGCATTGTGCGGGCGATCAGATCACCTGGTGAAAGCGACCTGGTTCACTTAACCCGGGTAGATAAACCGGATTAAACGGAGCCGGTGATCTCCCCTCTGCCAGACGTCTCCCCCTTCTCTTTTTCTCTAATCTAAACTATTTTTTTTGTGCCTAAACGTAACTGTCTTTGCCACAGAACAGTCTCCTTTTGTCAGCTAAATTTAGCTCCAACAGCCGCTGAACAAAACGTTACTTCTCGGTTCTCTGTCCTGCACTGAAATGACCGTTACTTCTCGGTTATCTGTACCCCGCTTACAGTCCACTTTTGTGGGCTAAATAGAGCTCTAACCACCGCTGAAATGACCGTTACTTCTCGGTTATCTGTACACCGCTTACGGTCCACTTTTGTGGGCTAAATAGAGCTCTAACCACCGCTGAAATGACCGTTACTTCTCGGTTATCTGTACCCCGCTTACAGTCCACTTTTGTGGGCTAAATAGAGCTCTAACCACCGCTGACATGACCGTTACTTCTCGGTTATCTATACCCCGCTTACAGTCCACTTTTGTGGGCTAAATAGAGCTCTAACCACCGCTGACATGACCGTTACTTCTCGGTTATCTGTACCCCGCTTACAGTCCACTTTTGTGGACTAAATAGAGCTCTAACCACCGCTGAAATGACCGTTACTTCTCGGTTATCTGTACCCCGCTTACAGTCCACTTTTGTGGGCTAAATTGAGCTCTAACCACCGCTGAAATGACCGTTACTTCTCGGTTATCTGTACCCCGCTTACAGTCCACCTTTGTGGACTAATTTGAGCTCTAATAGCCGCTGAAATGACCGTTGCTTCTCAGTCCAATTTGTAGGCTAAATTTAAACTGCAAACAGCCCCTGAATTGAGCTGTAAAGACGCTAAACGTGAAGGGAAGGAGGGGAGATTTTCTGTCAGAAAGTGAATCCTCTCCTCTGCAGCTGAAGGTGTCAACCGGTGGTCTCGCGCTCCTCCAGCCAGCGGACACACAACAGGTTTAAAAACATAATCCGGCAAATCAGTCCCGGGTCCAGTCAGGTACAGGTCCAGGTAAATCCCAACATGCCCCGCCGCAGCAGCGGGGAGTAGATCCGTCAGAAAGCAGCGGAGAGTCGGACTGAACTCTAGCCCGTTGCCGCTGACCCTCCGCAGACCGCTAAGCCCCGCCCCCTGCACGTTGTGTGACGTAGCCAAACAGCGAACACAGGCGCTTCCTGTAGTTCCCTACAAAATAAAAGCTCTGGGTTATGATAAAAGTTTTTCTTTTCAGACAAAACAGAGAAAACAGACATGTAACATGAATCATGTTTTTGTAATATTTATATTTATGACAGAGAGTCGGAAATTAGCGAGACAAAATGTGGGTTAAATAAAAACAAGAAGAGAAAATAAATAAAAACATGACTTTTAGAAAAGAAATTTGAATAAAAAGGGTAGAAGCAATAAAATCAATAAGTAAACAATATTAAAAAATAAATGAAACAAGATGGTGGTGTCGCTAGTCTGACATTTTCACATTTTTCACATAATTACATTTTTTTGACAACACTGCAACATTTACTATCAACAGCCTTTTTTTTAGCTAAAAAACGAAAACTAATCTGTCTGGAGGTGCAAAACTCATTTTACAGATTACATTACATGTCATTTAGCTGACGCTTTTTATCCAAAGCGACTTACAATTGCTACATATGTCAGAGGTTGCACGCCTCTGGAGCAACTGGGTGCCTTGCTCAGGGACACATTGGTTGATGTATGGCAGTGGGATCATTTAACCCTTCCAATTATTTGGGAATTTATCCCGTTCCTAAATGTAGCTCTGCTCTGGTTGACTCTCTTTCTTTCTTCCCCTTCCGGGTTCTTTTCACAAAATACAGTGTGTTTGTTCTGGAAATGTCTTTCGAAACTTCTTTTTTTTTTGTCTGCCAATTTCTCAGCCAGCAGCGTTGAAGTAGTAGAGAGCAAACAAATCACACACACACACACACACACACACACACACACACACACACACACACACACACACACACACAGACAGACAGACAGACAGACAGACAGAGACGCACGCACACACTGAGAGGGGCTAAAGAGCCGCAGGTTAGAGACCTCTGGTTAGAGAAACAAGAAAATGTATTATTTTGGAGGGTATATTGAGGCAACTTCCTGTCTGATTGTGTTGATCTTTGTGAACTTGACACTCTGCCCTTCAGAGGCTTCCATCAGGTCCTAACGCACACACACACACACACACACACACACATACACACACACACACACACACACACACACACACACACACACACACACACACACACACACACACACACACACACACACACACACACACACACACAATGTATTATTATCAGCTGGAGCGTGCAGTGCCTGTCTGAGCCACAGTCACTTTCAGTTGTGACATACAAACTTTGTTTTAATACTGACAGTATATAACTAATAATAATAATAATAACTTAATATATGTGTTTCCATGACAGGGCTTTGACTAATCTTTATTGTTCTCATTAATGTGTCTCTTGGAGGTTTTTAGGTCATTTCAGACTCTTTAATAGATTCAGAGTTAATGAGGTCACGCTTTATTTATATGTTAATGAGGGGGAGGAGCTAGCGCACACACACACACACACACAGACAGACACACAGAGACACACACACACACACACACACACACACACACACACACACACACACACACACACACACACACACACACAGTCAAACCTGCGGCCGCTGCACCAAGAATCAGAATTTGCTCCCCCATGAGAGAGACATCATGGCTTTCAAATGAGCAAAGTGGCAGTTGTTCAAGGCCACTTCAGATACAGTATTAGGGGACCACTAAGGTCTATATAAAAGAGACTTCAGATACAGTATTAGGGGACCACTGAGGCCTATATAAAAGAGACTTCAGATACAGTATTAGGGGACCACTAAGGTCTATATAAAAGAGACTTCAGATACAGTATTAGGGGATCACTAAGGTCTATATAAAAGAGACTTCAGATACAGTATTAGGGGACCACTGAGGCCTATATAAAAGAGACTTCAGATACAGTATTAGAGGACCACTAAGGCCTATATAAAAGAGACTTCAGATACAGTATTAGGGGACCACTAAGGTCTATATAAAAGAGACTTCAGATACAGTATTAGGGGACCACTAAGGTCTATATAAAAGAGACTTCAGATACAGTATTAGGGGACCACTAAGGTCTATATAAAAGAGACTTTAGATACAGTATTAGGGGGCCACTAAGGTCTATATAAAAGAGACTTCAGATACAGTATTAGGGGACCACTAAGGCCTATATAAAAGAGACTTCAGATACAGTATTAGGGGACCACTAAGGTCTATATAAAAGAGACTTCAGATACAGCATTAGGGGACCACTGAGGTCTATATAAAAGAGACTTCAGATACAGTATTAGGAGACCACTAATGTCTATATAAAAGAGACTTTAGATACAGTATTAGGAGACCACTAAGGTCTATATAAAAGAGACTTCAGATACAGTATTAGGGGACCACTAAGGTCTATATAAAAGAGACTTCAGATACAGTATTAGGGGACCACTAAGGCCTATATAAAAGAGACTTCAGATACAGTATTAGGGGACCACTAAGGTCTATATAAAAGAGACTTCAGATACAGTATTAGGGGACCACTAAGGCCTATATAAAAGAGACTTCAGATACAGTATTAGGGGACCACTAAGGTCTATATAAAAGAGACTTCAGATACAGTATTAGGGGACCATTAAGGTCTATATAAAAGAGACTGCAGATACAGTATTAGGGGACCACTGGGGCCTATATAAAAGAGACTTCAGATACAGTATTAGGGGACCACTAATGTCTATATAAAAGAGACTTTAGATACAATATTAGGAGACCACTAAGGTCTATATAAAAGAGACTTTAGATACAGTATTAGGAGACCACTAATGTCTATATAAAAGAGACTTTAGATACAGTATTAGGGGACCACTAAGGTCTATTTAAAAGAGACTTCAAATACAGTATTAGGGGACCACTAAGGTCTATATAAAAGAGACTTCAGATACAGCATTAGGGGACCACTAAGGTCTATATAAAAGAGACTTCAGATACAGTATTAGGGGACCACTAAGGTCTATATAAAAGAGACTTTAGATACAGTATTAGGAGACCACTAATGTCTATATAAAAGAGACTTTAGATACAGTATTAGGGGACCACTAAGGTCTATATAAAAGAGACTTCAGATACAGTATTAGGGGACCACTGAGGTCTATATAAAAGAGACTTCAGATACAGTATTAGGAGACCACTAATGTCTATATAAAAGAGACTTTAGATACAGTATTAGGGGACCACTAAGGTCTATATAAAGAGACTTCAGATACAGTATTAGGGGACCACTAAGGTCTATATAAAAGAGACTTCAGATACAGTATTAGGGGACCACTAAGGTCTATATAAAAGAGACTTTAGATACAGTATTAGGGGACCACTAAGGTCTATATAAAAGAGACTTCAGATACAGTATTAGGGGACCACTAAGGTCTATATAAAAGAGACTTCAGATACAGTATTAGGGGACCACTAAGGTCTATATAAAAGAGACTTCAGATACAGTATTAGGGGACCACTAAGGTCTATATAAAAGAGACTTTAGATACAGTATTAGGGGACCACTAAGGTCTATATAAAAGAGACTTCAGATACAGTATTAGGGGACCACTAAGGTCTATATAAAAGAGACTTCAGATACAGTATTAGGGGACCACTAAGGCCTATATAAAAGAGACTTCAGATACAGTATTAGGGGACCACTAAGGTCTATATAAAAGAGACTTCAGATACAGCATTAGGGGACCACTGAGGTCTATATAAAAGAGACTTCAGATACAGTATTAGGGGACCACTAATGTCTATATAAAAGAGACTTTAGATACAATATTAGGAGACCACTAAGGTCTATATAAAAGAGACTTTAGATACAGTATTAGGGGACCACTAAGGCCTATATAAAAGAGACTTCAGATACAGTATTAGGGGACCACTAAGGCCTATATAAAAGAGACTTCAGATACAGTATTAGGGGACCACTAAGGTCTATATAAAAGAGACTTCAGATCTCAGTATTAGGGGACCACTAAGGTCTATATAAAAGAGACTTCAGATACAGTATTAGGGGACCACTAAGGTCTATATAAAAGAGACTTCAGATACAGTATTAGGGGACCACTAAGGCCTATATAAAAGAGACTTTAGATACAGTATTAGGGGACCACTAAGGTCTATATAAAAGAGACTTCAGATACAGCATTAGGGGACCACTGAGGTCTATATAAAAGAGACTTCAGATACAGTATTAGGGGACCACTAAGGTCTATATAAAAGAGACTTCAGATACAGTATTAGGGGACCACTAAGGTCTATATAAAAGAGACTTCAGATACAGTATTAGGAGACCACTAAGGTCTATATAAAAGAGACTTCAGATACAGTATTAGGGGACCACTAAGGTCTATATAAAAGAGACTTCAGATACAGTATTAGGGGACCACTAAGGCCTATATAAAAGAGACTTCAGATACAGTATTAGGGGACCACTAAGGCCTATATAAAAGAGACTTCAGATACAGTATTAGGGGACCACTAAGGTCTATATAAAAGAGACTTCAGATACAGTATTAGGGGACCACTAAGGTCTATATAAAAGATACTTCAGATACAGTATTAGGGGACCACTAAGGTCTATATAAAAGAGACTTCAGATACAGTATTAGGGGACCACTAAGGTCTATATAAAAGAGACTTCAGATACAGTATTAGGGGACCACTAAGGTCTATATAAAATCATCCAAAGAGCACCATGTCATGAGACCTTTAAACTCATGTGAAGGTCCGTCAGTGTCTCAGGATCGGACAGAAATAGAGTCAAAAAGACAATAGAGGTAATAAAGTATTTATACCAAACAAAGAGCTCCCATCTGCAGCTTTAAAGCTGCTGCTGATATTTATTTCTGGATCTTTAATGGACACAGGAAGCCACAGGGGACGCCACAGTCAGGGGAACCAGACCGTTCTTCACACTGCTCACAGTTAGCAAGGAGACCAGCACGCAGAACGCTTCATAACACCGCTGGATCTAAATACTGACACAGAAAACCCTGAAGCAGACTAGAGGGAACTCCACAGTACACACACACACACACACACACACAGACACACACACACACACACAGACACACGCACACACGCACACACACAGACACACGCACGCACGCACACACACACACACACGCACACAGACACACACACACACACACACACACACACACACACACACACACACACACACACACACACACACACACACACACACACAGTAGAACTGTCTCCAGCACTTTGGACATAACTCTGGCCAGAGCTATTGGCCTGTAATTATCTGAGCTGTTCAGCTTCCCCACTTTATCTTTAATAACTATTACTAGCACAACCGAGAGCCCAGAATCTGGTAACTCTCCGGGAACAAAGACACCTGTGTAGCACACAGCCACCAGAGGGCCCCGTTTCTTACAGCCATGTTGAAGATGTTCAGCTGTAATATTAACCTGGCCACAGGCCTTATTATCTCTGAACTTCAGCAGAAGTGACAACACCATCATCATTAAACTCTACATTATCCACTACAAACAAATTACTTTTTACAGTTTAACAGTTCCTGATATTGTTTCTGCCATAACTGTGAAATTTCATCAGGACCACTCACACCATCTAATTTATGTTAGATGGAAGAGATGTTTTTCAATTATTAACAGTTTTTATTTATTTCCAGAAGTCATTAACATTATTTTTTTGCAGCTTCCATGCCAGTGACTCTGAGCTCATAGTGCTTTCATTTCTTTTAATATAATGAAGTGCAAATTTAAATCTGAATTAGATATTAGTGCATTTCTTCTTTTCAAACAAGGGGCCATGCCAGCTTGTGCCTGACTCGGCCCATTTTTAAAAGCATTTCAGGCCTGTGCACGGAGCTCTTCTACGTGATCCTTCCAACCTGGCTTAGCATTGCACACTTTAGTCCTATGTTTATATAGAGGCTCGAGATACCAAGAGACTCCACAATATCTTCATACAGGGAACATAAATCCTTAAGGCCGTTAATTAATGCTTCTGCGTAGAATCGACGGCGTACCCCCACAGTTCATATCCCAACAGATCTTTTGGGACCCTAATATTACTCAGCAACGCATCAGAATGAATGACATATTTATTAAGATCTTTCTTAGAAAATTTTGGCCAATTTATTTTCCCTACATCAAAGCCATTATCCATAGGCAACAACACTGGTAAATTGCCTGTGTTCAACACCTTAAGAAAGGGGATATGGTCCGTAGTAGCCAGATCATAATCAATCTTCATCATATCGATGAAGTCATGGGCATCCACTGTACAAAGGCAGTGGTCTAGCCAGGAAGTAGAGTGCCAGGCCTCGCTGATATAAGTATACCTATCATTTGGCAACAGTACCTTACTAGATAAAATCAATCCACTGTCTGAACAACTGCATTAAAGGCTGCCTGTCCCCTGAACACACTGTAAAAACATGTGGTCTCTGTAGACAGCCCAGGCTCCACAAATGCCAACAAAAACAAACTGTGCCAACCTGCACCACCAAACATAACAAACAGTCTTC
The DNA here is from genome assembly GCA_023631565.1 of Gymnocephalus cernua. Classification (NCBI taxonomy): domain Eukaryota; kingdom Metazoa; phylum Chordata; class Actinopteri; order Perciformes; family Percidae; genus Gymnocephalus; species Gymnocephalus cernua. The sequence goes on from CM042444.1 coordinate 30,833,190, forward strand.
CAGCCAATAACCAACAAGAAGAATTTGGAGGTGGGGATTGAGGGGTTAGTGCGCGGAAGGGAGGGGGAGGGGCAAGCTTCTTTGACAATACTTGGAACGTCAACAAGAAGTGACATCACCCAGCATTGCTTAGAGCACCTATAAATGATTACCAAATAAAGAGCTGGCATCAGTTACATCACCATTCATGTCACCAACGACATAGACGTAGGTTTTGCACTCACATGGCATATAGACATTTATATTATCATCTTATCATCACAACACAGCTAAAGCCCAATAGCCCAGTCAACTCTCAATCTTATAACATTAACCAACAGATCATATTTTTTATTCCACATTGTGGCTACCCCCCCCCGTGGAATTCTCCCCTGGACAACTTTAGCACTTAGGTCAGTTGTTGATTCACCCGCCCCATGAAAGTCCCTATGTATAGAATTTAGTCCTTCCAGGTCTTGTTTAGCCAGGAACGTCTCCTGGACGCACAAAATGTCACATCTCTCCATCAATTTGTCCACAACAACACAGCGTGATTGATCCGTTTCACGGTGGCCAACACGCAGCCTTCGCGCATAGTAAGACACGACAGATATTCATATAGGTTAATTCATATCATAGCAGCTACTATGCAGACTAGCTCTCGTGTGGACCTGCATGTGTACCATGGCGAACCAGTTATCCCCCCCCCCCCCCCCATTACCAAACACCTTGGGGCCACAGGCCTCATAATAGTGGTGAACATAAGTCCCGTTGTGCCAGAGTTTTGGATCGTACATATCAGCAAACTCAGCATGTGTGTGTGTCTGTATATGTGTGTATATATATTGTGTGAATATGACAAACACACAGACACACACACACACACACAGAGACACAGACACACACATACCCACCCACACACACACACACACCACCCCTCTCTGAATAATGTGTGTATAAAGACATATCAGCCTCTGTGGTTTTAGAGTCACGTAAAGGACGTTGATTACTGGATAGAGCTGATGCTGCAACGTTTCCTCTGATGATGACATAAAGAAGTAATGTTTGATAATAACAGAACACATACACACACACACACACACACACACACACACAGACACCCCCCACCCCTCTCCTCTCTGAATAATGTGTGTATAGACACGTCAGCCTCTGTGGTTTTAGAGTCATGTAAAGGACGTTGATTACTGGATAGAGCTGATGCTGCAACGTTTCCTCTGATGATGACATAAAGAAGTCATGTTTGTAACAGTTTTTTGTAGTTGCTATGGTTATATTATCAATAGAATGGTGCAGTGTTCCAGAACTCCAAGTACAACACTCCCAACTGATCATAGTTGTAAATCATTAAATCTTTCATGTAAATCAACTGATTCTCCTTCAGTCATAGACACACACACAGATACACACACACACACACACACACACACACACACACACACAGATACACACAAAACACACATGTTTCAACCTCTCAGTTTCTGGTGAAATACGAGTACATTTAAGTACCCTAAAGTCCTAAACACATCACAGTGCAATTCTTTCAGTTAATGAGAACAATCACTTAGTCCAAGACCTAACACACACACACACACACACACACACGCACACACACACACACACACAGAGACACACACACACACACACACACACACACACACACACAGATAAGAGTGTGTGTGTAAAGTTCTTTATCAGCACTTACTATCAGGTCAGGTTTAACGTTCCCTGACATATTCATCACGGTTGAATGATAATAAATCCTAAAATATGGGCTCTGTTGGCTCTCCGGTGCTCTAGACCCGGATCACAGTCAACTTTTCTCTGATAAATATCACTGTGACAATGCTAAACATAACTGTCACGTGATACGAACCCGTTGTTGAGAATGTTGCACGTTGAGCTGAAAGGAGAAAGACAAAATATTTCATAAATCTCAAAAAACAACTTGAAATGTTTTGTTTTAATAAAATAATCATTCTCACATTTTCTATTTTTCTGCAGTAACTGTCTCTCCACCTGTCTGTCTCTCTGTCTGTCTGTCTGTCTGTCTGTCTCTGTCTCTCTGTCTGTCTGTCTAATCTCTTCAGTTTGCAGCAGAAATCATCACAGCCGACTTCAACATTTCGAGGTAAAACTTTATTAAGAACATTTATTTACAGCGTAAAAACATCCATAGATTTGAAATGTTTATCAGCGTGTTGAAACCGAGACGATTACTTCTTTTAGAAGATGTTGTCCGTGGAGGAGGAGGTGTCTGCGTCTTGGTCCCGCCGTGTGACGGAGGGAAGGTACACCTCCAGCCTCTGGCATCCTCCCTGCTGCTGCTCAGCTGCAGACACACACAGCAAACAGTCAGATAAACTCTACTTTAACACACACACACACACACACACACACACACACACACACACACACACACACACACACAGAGTCAGAGTGTGAATGGAGGCAGTGTATAAGGTATAAGCAGCTGAAGGATTTTGGTAAAAACTGAAACACTGAACACAGTGTTTGTCTGTGTGTGTGTGTGTGTGTGTGTGTGTGTGTGTGTGTGTGTGTCTGTGTGTGTGTGTGTGTGTCTGTCAGTGTGTGTGTGTGTGGGTTTTAAAGTCTGAGGGAGAGTACAAATAAAAATATGTGAAAAGAAAATGTAAATCTAAAACGTGGTATACAGAAGTATGACGATCTTAAACTAACCATGAAGAAGAAAGGTTATTCTTTTATTTGTTTATCTTTTAGGGGCCTGGAATAGAAAGATGTATCCATTGTATGTTTGTTTCTGTTTTTGTATTATTGTTTATGTGTAATAAAAATACAAATCGGAGCAGTTTCAACCTCACGTTGCTCCCAGCAACCCCCCCCCCCCCCCCCCCCCACTCCCTCCCCTCGGGCTCGCAACCCTAAAATAACAAGAAATATACCAGCTCATCATAACGCAGACAGAGAGAGCCTGTCTGTGTGTGTGTGTGTAAAGTAAACACTGCTACACATCACTGACTGTGTTGTTTCAGTAAAGGATCTGTGTGTGAGTTTATTGACTCCACATCCTGACTCTCATCCACACACTGATCCCCTGATGCTGCTACTTCCTGTTTACATTAAAGACACACCCACCCACACAGACACACACAAGGCCACATGCACACACACGCACGCACGCACGCACACACACAGACTAAAACATTAAAATTAAAAACTATAAAAACGTTGGGACTGCAGCCGCTCTGTCACCACCTCTCCTTACATGGTAATGTTTACACAGACTGAGCTGCTGCAGTGTGTGTGTGTGTCTGTGTGTGTGTGTGTGCGAGTGTCTGTGTGTGCGTGTGTGTCTGTGTGTGTGTGTGTTTCCTGCCGTCAGGATCAGGATGTAGACTCTCTGATTTTTAACATGAAGTTGGTTGGTTTTGCTCTCAGCTCTAACTGTTCTTAGTTTAAGCTGCTGTAATGCATCACTGTTCCTACTCAAAAGATATTTGATAAAATCTAAGTTTGTTTTGAATCTAATGAAATGAAGTGTAAGAGGAGAGATGAAGTGTGTGAGCAGACGGAGAGCGCCCTCTGCTGCTCAGTCTGCAGGTCACACACTAACATGGATGGACGGCTTTAAACCAATCACACGGAGAGTTTCTCACCTGTTTGTCTGTGGAGCTGTGTGTGTGGAGGAGGAGTCAGTGATAGGTCGAGGTCAGAGGTCAGGGTACCGCCTGGCTCCATGGCAACCGAGCCCTGATTGGTTGCCTCACAGCTGACGTCCGACCCATCTGCGAGACGCAGACAGAGAGAGAGAGAGAGAGAGAGAGAGAGAGAGAGAGAGACAGAGAGAGACAGAGAGAGACAGAGAGAGAGAGAGAGAGAGAGACAGAGAGAGAGAGACAGAGAGAGAGAGAGAGAGAGAGAGAGAGACAGAGAGAGAGAGAGAGAGAGAGAGAGAGAGAGACAGAGAGAGAGAGAGAGACAGAGAGAGAGAGAGAGAGAGAGAGAGAGAGAGAGAGAGAGAGAGAGAGACAGAGAGAGAGAGAGAGACAGAGAGAGAGAGAGAGAGAGAGAGAGAGAGAGAGATGTCATGTATTAATCTAGGAGAGTCACTGTTACAGAACATGTTGACATGAGTCAGCAGGTTGGTACCTGCACATGGACTGATCTGTCCGGGGGAGGAGCTCTGACCCCGCCGGCCTGCTGTACTGCTGGGGTTTGTAGTCCTGTGAGGGTTTGAAGTCCTGCGGTCTCTCACCTCCCCCACACTCTCCTCCTCCTCCTCCTCCTCCTCCTCCTGCTCCTCCTCCTCTCTCCCCCAAGAGCCCTGAGGACACACAGGTCAGAGGTCACTGAGAGCATTTAAGAAACTGATCTAGTCTAACAACAACGGAACAAAACCGTAGAAAAAAGCAACAAAACTGTGGAAAACATCTAGTCTGTGTAAACCAGTCTGATCTGCTGGTGGTCTGATGTCTTCCAGCAGCTCAGACTGGAAACCTGTACGTTTATCTCTCCTGCTTCTGTTACAAATCTGCGGGAACCAATCACAACCTGGCTTATCCACCTGGCACGCTATTGGCTGGTTTAACACGATGACGATAGAGAAGCGACCAAGCAGCTTCTTGTTTACATTCAACATGGCGGCCACCGAAGCGCAGCAACCCGTTGATGCCGCTGTCGCTGCTACGTCACCCGGATCGTTGCTCTGATTGGTTGAAGGACTATCCAATGGCGTACAGAGTCATGTGAACTATGCCCGTTGGTCCCGCCTCTTGTTCAGAGAGAACACAGAGCAGACTCCCCAGACTGATGGAGCTGGTCTGCTGATTGACTGACTAGATAACATGGAAACAGCGTCACAGAAACAGACGAGAAGATGTTACTACCACCACCTAATACTCAACACCTTCCCAGGTGATCTCATCACACTAATGTTGCTTCTCTCAATGTTCCTGTCACTTTTTTTCGCGGCGTTTTTTAAGCTTATTAATGTTTTTGTCACTTTTTGTCAAAATCTAAAAATGATCTGTGAAGTATAGTCTGTGTGTGTGTCTGTCTGTGTGTGTGTGTGTGTGTGTTGTGTGTGTGTGTGTGTTGTGTGTGTGTGTATGTGTGTGTTCTTGTTTAACTAAATTTGTGGGTCCAAAAACCGGGAGTCCAGTATACTTGTGGCCAGAGGTGGGTAGTAACAAGTTACATTTACTCCATTACATTTACTTGAGTTTTTGAAAAAAATGATACTTCTAGGAGTAGTTTTAAATCACTATACTTTTTACTGTTACTTGAGTAGATTTGTGAAGAAGAAACATTAGGCTACAATGAGCTTGTTACTTTTATTTTTTACCTCTTTGGTATTCTACGCGTCATTGTCTTCATCCCTCCACGTACGCCTTATTTTAATGTTTTATTTTGACAGAGAGAGAGAGACTTCCACTAAAGGCTCTACCACGTGACTGTGTGTCACCAATCACACGTAGTAGTGCAGTCTCGTCATGTGACCATAGCTTTACAGTCGTAGCAAAACAAAAATGTCAGAATCAACTAGACGAGGAGGACCCCCCCTCTGAAAGCATGTTTACCTTGTTTACATGTTTGGTGAAAATGCCAAACAGCAGCTACATTATGCCGTGTCTTCTGTGTCTACCAAAACAAACGGATTCAAAAACTCAACATCTAACTTGAGGAAACATGTAGCGGTAAGTTTCCTAAATTTCTTTTTTTTGTTGCTGTGGATAGGTGAATGTTTGTCTTTTAGGTTACATATGTTTAAACATTTCCTATATATATGTCCATCCAAATTTGATGTGATCAGTCTCTTTTAATGTCTTCATCTCCCTGTAGCCTCACAGATGTTTGTTATCCACAGAGGGTTCACCCCAACAAACTGTCTAAGTACACAGACTTACTAGAGAACCACAGAAAGCACAAGAAATAGTTTGTTTCTGCATGTTTTGTCACACGCACACACACACACAGTCTATGAGAGTTTATGGGCTGCCTTGTTCTAGTTCTGCCTGCAGAGCCTGGTAAAAAAGTATAAAGGTTTGCAAATTTGTGTTACTTGTGCTAATTTATTTTTTATTAGTTTATTGATTTAATTTTTTAAGTACTTGAATTTACCTGGATTATTTTAATTTAAGCTATTTTGTAATTAATTAATTAATTAATTTTAATTTATTTTATTGATTGGATGAATTATAATTTGCCTAAAGATGATTATTTTGTATTATTGTCTGTCTGATTGAATCCTTGTGTTAATAAATCAGACGTTACTCAACAGTTACTCACTACTTGAGTAATTTTTCACCAAGTACTTTTTTTACTCTTACTCAAGTAATTATTTGGATGACTACTTCTTACTTTTACTTGAGTCATATTATTCTGAAGTAACAGTACTTTTACTTGAGTACAATTTTGGCTACTCTACCCACCTCTGCTTGTGGGGTCCGGAGAGTTTTGTGGGTCCAAAATGCTGGACCCCACAAGGTTAAAGGGCTGTTTGAGGGTTAAGACTTGGTTTTAGGGTTAGGGTTAGAATTAGGTTATGGTTAAGGTTAGGGTAAGGGTTAAGATTAGGCATTTAGTTGTGATGGTTAAGGTTAGGGTAAGGGTTAAGATTAGGCATTAAGTTGTGATGGTTAAGGTTAGGGTAAGGGTTAAGGTTAGGCATTTAGCTGTGATGGTTAGGGTG